>BGPR01014074.1:17782-40122 GCA_013235015.1 Araneus ventricosus | reverse complement strand
GTTATACCTTGAGTGAAACGCTCTACAGTAGGGGTTGCTAAACTTTTTTCCCTGGCGTACCCCTACATTCATATTCCCCTCTCCAACCATCCGTTTATACAAGTTTTTATACAAGTTTATATCATTTTTTTTACCTACAAGTTTTTATCAATAATTTTAAGAGCCTAGGTAAGCTTAAGAGTCAAATGCCTG
Organism: Araneus ventricosus; assembly: GCA_013235015.1. Taxonomy (NCBI): domain Eukaryota; kingdom Metazoa; phylum Arthropoda; class Arachnida; order Araneae; family Araneidae; genus Araneus; species Araneus ventricosus. The sequence continues at coordinate 39,930 of BGPR01014074.1, read as the reverse complement.
GAATTTATAACATTTGCAGGACTTGTTTTTGATTTTACATTTTATTCCATTTTTACTATAGTTCAACGTCAAAACAGATGAAATCAGTATTATAATAATCTAGCATTAACTTATAAGGATAGCTAAAAATTACACTTCCTTTTTTTCTTATTTTGAGGGTAGGTTTAGAACTTGCACAAATTTCACTTTTACTTTTTTACACGAACTTGAGGAAACAAAATTCTGTAACATTTTTAATCCCTTATGTTTGTTTTCTTGTGTCCGCCATTACCGACTTCGAGTTCGCGCACCTCCAACTGGTCCTTCGCGTACCACAGGTTGAGAACCTATGCTCTACAGGACAGATCGTTAGACCTGGTGCTACCAAATTTGGCGAGTAGTTGCTTCTTAGGTAGTAGGTGCTCCTTAAGAAAGGGTTTTTTAAAAATATTATTTAGATTTTTAATTAATTAAAAAACTATTCGAAATTTTAACGTTTTTCCTCAATAACTTCGAAGCATATTTTTGCTCACAAACCATTTTTACACCTCTTTAGAGTTTTTCAAAAGTGATGTGAGGAAATTCCATGCATTTTATGAAAAAAATGGAATTTCAGACGTGTCGGAAGGTTTCTTGTTCTTGAGGGGACGAAAATATTCTTTGGAGAACAAGCACCCTTAAAGAATCACTAGGAAAACGCAAAGGAAACAACGAAAATCAGTAGCTCATGCTCTTATCAGAACTATTTAATGTTTCAAAAAATGCATCTAAGAAATTTGATAACTAATAAAAGAGTTTGCTAAAATGTTAATAGATAGTCCTTGCGGGCATATTTTTGTTATTTTCAAATAAACTATTTCGGAAAACCTTCGAGGGGAAAGAAGTCATTTTTAAAATTTAGTTCCAAAGAACCAAGTGTTCGGTTATCCGAGGTGATGACGGTCCCAATCATCGCGGACAATCGAAGTTCCTTATGGCGGAAATATTCCCATCAATCAGCGATAACATAGCCAAACGAGAGAAAAAAAAGTATTTCACTAAAAAATATGGAATAAAAATGTTACAATAAGAGAAATTCTAACAAGCCGAGTTGGAATATAGAAGAAAAAAAAGGCAAACAAGAAAAGGCAGTGCGAAGAAAAAATAACAAATATTCTGGTTGTAATGGGAAAAATACAACAGGTAGCACGGAACGCTAATTTGCCGATATTCATACAATACGCTATCCTGTTTCTCAGGGTTGCTTCTTCACGGTTGGCAAACCGAGATGAAACAGCAAAATGTAACTTTTTCCGGCTTTCCCACGCTGCCATTTGGCACACTTTTCTTGAATTTTTGCACTGGTAGGCGGAGAAAGTGTGGGAATTTTCCCCTCCGGCTCTATCATTGGTTTACAGTTTCGTGAGCGGGAAACCAGAAGGTGGGGTCGTGACGTCACACTGCCAACTTGGCACTCAGGTTGCTAGAATGTTCTCGTACTTGCCATTTTTCGAGAGATGAACTTTTTTCTTCGACCGAAAAGAAGTTAGCTCTGAATGTTCTGTTCTACTGGTAGAATAATGCCTCTTTGTCATTTATGAATCAAGGCTTAAGAAACGCCCATTTTGGTGCTGAAATTTTCTCACATAATTAAAGAATGAACTCAGAATTTAATAAGTTTAGATAAAATGATAAATAAAGAACTCAAATAGTTACAGATGAAGTTCAATTTGGAATTCCTTCCATTTTAAAATAGCTGCTAATTTTTAAATCCATAATGGAACGATGCGGTATAGGAGCTTTCGAATTCTTTGAATCTAATTTATCAGATACGTTGAGTTCTTAAGTTTATTTAGCATTTAAAAAAATTTGATTATTGACGATAAATATTGACGGTTATTATTTAATTTTGACAAAATTCTTTCCTAATTTTATATACGGCATCGATGCTTTATAACATTATATAATTTCTTTTTTGCTTTAAATACACATATTTTAGTAATTAAACGAAAATATTTAGAATACAGAGGCTTTAATAACATTTCGGATTTGTTCTTCAATTTATTTCTTTCTCGGGTAAACTTGTGCTACCTATCTGCAAACATTTTAAGGGACAAAAACGCATTAAAAAGAAAATTTTAAATAATATTGCCATTTCTTTTAAAATAGTATCTGAATTTCTTGAAACAAAGAACGGTAATGACTTTTTTTGTTGTTATTGTATACATGCTTAATTTTGAAAAATGTATGCTAATTAAGGGTGATAATTATTTTTTCATAAAAAATATGGATTTTTTATAAAATATGGATTTAAATATGCAGTAATATCAATCAATAAATTTAGTTTGAATATTTGAATTTTTTTTATCCAGTAGTTTGGTATGAAAAATTTATTTTCAGTGTTTTATTTCGAAAATTGTTGATAGAAGAAAAAGTTTTGTATTTTTGCAACAGAGATATTTTATTACAAAATATACACATCAAATTCAACCACTTAAGGATTTATACTTTTTAAACTCAACTTATTAATCCTAAATTGAAAAATCACCATATGTATCATACGATTTTTAAAAAAAAAAAAAAAATCACTTCGTCATTAAAAACAATTTAGATGGTTTTTTTTCTCCTCAATTAGTTTTTTAAAAAAAATAATTGAACTTCTGAAAAAGTTAAATAGATAACATATACAATTTACTTTCCTGAGAAATTAAACTTAGTTCTTTGTATTATGACGATTGATAATAAAAGGTCAGAAAATAAGCAAGAGAGATAAAAATGAAATAACGTCGATTAATTTTACATCAAACTTGTGCATTATTTACTTGTTAAAAATTAAAACCTTCGTGTGTCTTAAAAATTTCTGCTCTAATCGCTGATATGTTTAATTCAATATATTACATAAGACCTAGGCGGTAATTTGGCGATGTAACTGAACCGATGAGGAGTTGGCGCCTACTTGGCGTCTTAGTTGGCATCTCTTTTTCTCTCAGTGACCCGTTATCAACAGCCGGCACATTCATTCGCTCTTCAGTTGCACTAGAGGCGCAGTTCCTCGTAAGGTATTCGGGATTCGCATCGCATTTGTAGCGCCTTCCTTTAACAAATTTCCAATCAATTTATTTAACTTCTAACTTTCTAGAAAGTTCAAAAGGTGTTTATCAGCAATTCCTGGACTATCGTTTGTGCTTTTTTTGGAGAAAAAAACTTCAAATCTAACCATGAGCCAAGCTGATGTGCAAACAGGTGTTTCAAACCAAGAAATCTTCCTGAAGGCAGTTCGGAAAGGCGACACGACCGAGCTGCAGAAAATCCTCCAGAGGTGGGAAGGCAATGTGAACTTTTACGATAAAGAAGGGCAAACGGCTTTGCACCAAAGTTGCCTGGATGGAAACCTGGAATTGGTGAAACTTTTAGTGAAATTCGGAGCAGATGTGCGGTTGGCGAATCGTGATGGTTGGAGTGCGCTTCATATTGCTGCTTATGGTGGACATCAAGACATTGCATTATATTTAATCGCCAATTCTAGAAGATAAGGCCCTAGTCATTAACAATTTAGTTTGTTTTCCTGTACTAGTATTATTACGATAAAGAATTAAGTGAAGTGATTCAAATGGAATTCAACTTGGAGCAGTCTGGACGTGCTGGTGCGTCTACAAGATTGCAAATCATCATGTTCTAAGTGCCAATATAGTAATCATATCATGAAGTATGGCTGTCATATTTAATTCATGTTTTCTTCTATTTTTTTTTTGTAAGGATGTGTAATTCTCAGTTATCCTACGCTGGATTTTGGGATAATCTACTCAGTGTGTCAGAAGTCTGTGTTTTTGTCTGTCACCTTATCTTCGGTGATTGCCTTTACTTCGAAACAACTTGTTATCTGCTGCCTTAAGATTTCATCATCATTTAACATGGATATTTAACTTTCTTCAAAAGATTGAACCAGCATCGCACTTGTCTCGCGTCATGTTTTGTTTCAATAATATCAAGCATCAACGATTTATTTTGTGCAATATACAGTACTTAATGTCATCTTAAAAAGTTATATTCTTAAAACATTGGAGCTTCTTCGCAAGATTACAAGAAACGTTCGAGAACTTAATTTATTGTTCTACTGCCTGTTCCAGAGTGCTATGTCCGTTAAGGACCCTATTCGTTCGATGGAATTTCTCACATTATTTGTTCAGTCGTGCAACCAGTGAAGCGCGAAGGCTGGGAAAATGCGTAAAGAGAAAACAAAAAGCCGAAAGGAACCCATGCACAAAAAAGAACGATGTGTGACCCCTTCTCCCCCTCCCCCCAACAACTCCATAATGGTGTGAGTATCGTGCGGAGTAAATTAGGTTCCAATGGAAGTTGCTACTGAGCCGGTTTTTCTTTCTATAGGCATAATACCGCATTACAGGCTGCATTCCAACACACAAAAGAACCCAAGCAGTGCCCCCTGGCGGAAATGAAGGTCACCAGCTAAATCTCCGTATGACGTCAAAACCTGGAACAAAAAATGTTCTAATGATAAACTGTAAGTTAATTGATTGTTCTGAGAGAATTATTTTTTTCTAAGAAACTTATTCTTAATTATTTTTTAATTAACTTTATAATTTTTGAGTTAACTCTTGTTATAACATTATCATTCGTAGAAATATATTGAATATTCTGTATTCTAAATAGGAATTGTAGATTTTTTAAAAACATATTGTTCAGAGAAGAAGGTGTAAAACATTACAGCATCGATAATCTGAACTCATCAGGACTACAACTCAACTTATTTCTCGAATCTCATAATGAACATGATATAAATGTCAGTAAAATTTGCAATAATGTTTATATAGTAATTTATTAACTATACCACGTTTCATGTTTCCTTGTTTATAATGAAAGAAGGTACGAGTTGTAAAATTTATTTGAAATCTGCAAATGCAAATTTGTTATGTTCTGTATTGTTTCGTTCATCTATATTTCCCATATTACGAGTTTACTCAGGAATAGATAATCGATGCTGCACTGTACTTTTATATATCTTTGGTTCGTGGCGATTAAAAGTAAATCATTAAATTATTCTAAATAAAGCTTGAAATTTCTATTTAAAATATTTTTAAGTTATTAGTTTTTTATGATCATTATTTAGCTGAGCTAAAATTTTAAAAAAAGTTATCGCCATTTTTTTTTTACTTAAATTTGTAACGGTGTTATAATCCATACTAAAGCAAGCACATATTAGTTAAATAGCAGAAAACAAATTGTGACGATTTCAGTACTGTTTGTTTGGATGAATGAATTATTTTTGTAATCACATTTAGTGTGGGGAGCATTTATTTTTTAACTCTCCTGTATGTGGCTTATTATACATCATAAAATTCAGGGATAACAGCCAGTCAGTCATTATGTACAGTTAGAAGCCATTGTAACCTGCAAAACAAAAGGAAAAAAATCATTCTGTAAAATCACCTGTATATTTTCACCTTGTGTTGATCATTAAATAATTGTTGAATTATAAATCAGCATCCTTTTTTATTTCATCACTACATTACATCCTCAAAACCAGTTTTCTGCCCAATTTTTATTGTTTATTTTTATTATTTTGCTGCTATTTTTTATTTGATTTGTACTAAAGAAATTTTAATCAATATTAATTTTAATAAGTCAAAGAATTGAATGTGATAATTATTTTTTGTATAAATTATTTAATATTTTTAAGGATTATTATGGTAGCATTTTGTTAACTAAACTTTTTAATACAATTGTATGAAACAAATCTGAATTTCAAAAAACAAATGAAATTAATTTTTGCAGTATTAGTTCTTGCATTTTCTGAGTGAAAATAATTTAAGAAGAGCAATATGTAATGCATCATCTTTTATGATATATGCAAATGAAATATCAGCTAACAGTCATTAACTTTAAATTTTTCATTTCTTCATGCTGTTTGTAAAATTGAAAACAATTTTTACTATAAATGGATGCAATATATAAGATGAAATGACACATATTGTGATAAGAGTTTTATGATATATTGATTATAAAATTAGTAATAAATTCAATTTATTTGTAGCAAAGAGTTTTGTAACTAGCAAAATACAAAAATAGTGAGTTCCTTTTAATACAAAAATAGAGAGTCTATAATAGTTTGCCCTTTATACCTTAAATTTTAAAAAAGATTTTAACTAAACAATACAAGATAATTTTATTTTTTCAATTTGGAAAATTTCTGATGTCTTTTATTGCCTTAAGCTACATACTTTCTCATATATTTTGCCATAAAGTAAATCAAATTCACATTTGGGAAACTGTTTTAAGACTGTGAGTGGAATTATTTGAGAAAAATAGTATGTAGGTATAGATTGAGTTACTAAAGTTTGGTGGTTCTGATAGTTAAAAAAATCAGAAAATCCCTGGAGGTATAGAGAAAGAAAGTTGAAGTAGAATTTATAAATGGTGGATGGTTTTGAAAAATATATGCTTTATGGAGTGTTTAATTTATGCATCTACTTAGTGAAAGATTTTTTTTAAAGTTTTTCTTGCTTACCAAAAGTAGATCGAGGATTTCAGTTGAGTGAAAGAGAACTCGACTTGTTTAGAACAGAAGAATGATTAATCTACATAAGCCAAAGCCATTTCTTAAAATGCGGGGGAAAGAAAGTTAAAATTAATTAATGAAGAGAAGCTAATATGAAGGATTGTGATATATATAATTTTAGAAATAGAAGTTTTTTGTTATGCTTAATAGTCATGATAAATTCATACTGAATATGGATTACATTGCTTTTATGTTTTGAACATAAATTGTTAATGCATGCGTTCTCATAAAAAGCTACTTCAATAGAAATTGACAGCTTCCGTTTGGGAGAGGTACAGATGTTACTGCAGCAATTTTTTTATTATCTCTTTGTGTAAGGGACTGGTACAAACTGGTGTACCAGCAACAGAGCCAACCAGCAGAGAATTTTGCTGTACAATATTTTACTACACCTTTCCTATTGTATCACACACGTGTGATCATTAAGCAACTTTACAGAAACTACAGATCTTGTCTTGTTTAGAAGTAACTCATCACACGTATATAGATAATGATGATTTTGACACATATAGAAAATGAAAAATTCAAGAATAAGTTATTTGATATTTTCTTTAATTTTTGCTGTTAGGGCTTAAATTGAGAGCTTTTTGTTTGTTTCTGCTCAGAACTGAATGAAATTAGTTGCAAGTGCGTTTTCAAGCAATCAACTTTCAGTTTATTAACCCTTTATTTCCTGATGGTACTTAAAAGTACTATTTAAATCTAATTTGGCCATTTTTCTTGATAGTATTCACAAGAACAGAAGGAATATAGTTCCGACAGCTAGTAGTAAAGGGCAAAAATTAAATCTTTTAATTATTAATTAAATTATTTTATTAAAAGTATTTCTGTGGTTATTCTGTATTAAACTCTATCTAATGATACCAAATAAAATTGAAAAGTTGCTGGTAAGTTAATTCGTATATAAAGGCTTAAAATCCAATCAGTTTAAGTATTAATAACTTCAAATAGTCATCACTCTAGTAAATAGTTGATATTAAAGGCCTATAATATCAGTTTGCATAATTTTACCATTTACGAAACGCTTTATTTGATATCGCACGCATTCATTTCTAAGCCTAATGAATAAGAATCTGTTTGAATGAATGAATGAGTTGCTCAAAACTTTCCCAACGGCAGGTTTTCCTTTTCCTGTACGCAGAGACTACTGCCTGATGTTACTCAAGATGCCTTCTCGGCAGTGAATCCGGTCTTGGGAGCCTCACGAAGGGGATTCGTGAGAGTTGGCAACCGGACACTCTTCTGTTCCCATCGCGCGCCTCTATTCCACCTCTCCCTTCCCCCCCCCCCTCCGTTTTTTTTATCGTCTGCTGCTTGAAGCGAAGGAAAGAAAAAAATTCTCATCACAGTGGCAGTTCTTAAATCTCTTGCATCTTGCAATGAACGTTCTAAACAAAGTACAGAAGGGGCCTATCTTTCGAAAAGTAATTTATTATAATAGTGGCAGTGGGAAAACTGCTCAATATTTATTCGAATTGTTTGATTTTTTTATAATGTTGAGGATGTTTAATTTCCGCCGGTTGGCGGATTTCCGTTCTTTTAAATATTTTTTTATGAATTTTCTCCTGTCCCCCTAATTAATTTTCTTAATTTATCTTTTTTCCCCAGGTTTGGTTAAAGCGATTTATTTTTAGGCGAAGTTGAGTTTATTCGGACTGTTTCTTACTTTTAAAAAATTAACTTCAGCATGTTATTTCAAAAACATGTCGATGATAATCGAAAACTGTGATCAAGCCTGTAGATATTTTACAAAATGTGTTGCATTTTCTTTTCAATTAAAAATAACTTTTATTTACCCAGGAAATGATTAACAGTTTAAATCTTCAAGAAACTTCATCCATTATTAATCTTTACTATTTTTCCATTTATTTTATTCATCATTTAAAAAAAAAAGGCTTGATTGAAACAAGGTAAAAGAAAAAGAAGCTGCTCCATATGTAGGTTGCATTCAAATCAAAATAAATTTAATTTTGTTTATTTAAAATAATTTTTATTATTGAAACTTAAGAAATATCAATATTCCAACTGAAACGCCACAATAAAAGCTTATTTCTTATTATAATGACTTATAGATTTCTAATTCTGTAATGAATCGTAATTCCCTTATTGTCATTAAAATGCTCCAATCTGCAATAAATTTTAAACTAATATTTCAACCGTTAGTAGGCTTCTAAACCTTGTGTGATCGAGTTTACTTTTCATAAATGATTCAAACAGGCAAATTAAACTCCTTTTATCTAACTATTCCATGGGGGCTTTACTCATCGTATAGATAGCTTTACTTCTCTGTTACATCGTATTTCCTCATGTATGATAACTAGTGAAGGCAAACAGGAATAGATAATCGAAAAGAGAGAGAAATCTCATCTTCGATTGACCCGAAAAATGGATAAGACTTTTTTCGTCAAATCCTCGTTTCAAGAGGATATTTAAGATATCTTCTTGCACGTAACTTAAAAGATTACTTTTTTTCATATCATGACTAAGATGTGGAGATTTACAGACTTAAATTTTGAAAACTTTACTTGCTAATGAAAACAGCATACGGTTTTCAGAAACAAATTTTTTTCTAAAAGTGAGGAATTGTTCTAGGAGATAGAACAAGCATTTCTTCCCTTTTTAATTAATTCAACCCGCTTCCCCTCAGGGGTGGCGCCGGAGGGGGAACCGGAAAGGCCAGCTCTTCCCCCCGTCGGGGAAAACATTTGTACGGGGTATTCAATTGTAGTTGATAAATAATAATCTGGCGAAAATTTGAGACCAATTTCATTACACTCGTCTCCCCCATACAGCAGGTCGTGCCCCCCTCTCGGACAAACCGGTGTTCCCCGTCGGGCAAACTCTAGCGCCATTCCTACTTCCCCGTATCTGTATACTCCTTTCTGGGTATTATATGAATTTTGTCATATCCGAACTGTTATTGTCCGATGATCAAGATTCAACAGTTACGAATTACTTGCCCACTTTCCTGTGTTTGAATATAATAGACAGTAATTTCATTTAATTCTTCCAGATATAAAGAAAAATTCCTGTTGATGTGTAATGAGAATTTTAAAAAATGAGCGTTTAGAGAACGAAAGAAGCATTATGGAGTCTTAAAATTATTCCATAAATTTTTCCCATATTTCCACAATATTATGCCCACGACTCTTTCGGAAAACACTGATAACCATAATGTCGTTATTATTATTTATTATTATTCTCCCGATAAAACTAAGCCTAATATTGGGCAAATGCTTAGTTTAATTTTCCGATTCTTCCCCCTTTTATTTCATTTCTACCCTGCTCGTCTTAAATTTTGCAACTTTTAAAAATGTCTCTTATTCAGTTTTACATAAAATATTATTTCAATCAAACAAATCAAGTTTTGACAATTTCCTTTGTTACCCCTACCTCAAAAAAAAGTTTTCTAAATTGACAGGCGTTCATATAGCATTATTCGATTTTTTTAAAATTTGCATTTCATAATTTAAAATTTGGAAAACCTTAAAAAGAAAATATTTGATGTCTTAAAACAGTGGTTGAATACAAAAAAGCAGTTGAAATATTATAGTTTTATGTAAAACTGAATAAGAGACATTTTTAAAAATTGCAATTTTTTTTGTACAGTTCGTTCAAAACTTATACTGAAAACACTTGACGTGAATACCATGTTGCTTAATTTATTCCAAGCTCCATAAGTACTGTTATAATATTTAAGAAAGACATCAAGAACGATATTACTGATTTCATATTCACCTTTTTTTTCCCCCCTTTTATATTTAAGTTTCATCATTACTTGGTTACATCTCGAAAATTGTGATTTCGTTTGCAGTTTCGTACTTCGTATTTAATTCTGATCAAAAATTACGTTGACGGTTCGTTTTCAAGGAAAAAAATAATAAAAAAACTAAAATTATTGTAATGCATAGCAGAATTCCGAAGAAATTTTGTCTTCCGTATGAATAAAATTAAATAGTAGTAAACACAGAACGATAATTGATTTATCTTTCAGATAATTACACCTAAAGTGCAAACGTTAAAAAAAAAAAAGCGCACTTATTTGGAAATGAATTTAGATTATTTCATTTTAAAATTAAGATAAAGGGTGCAGACAGTAGAACCTCGGGAATCCGAACTAATTGGGGCTGACCTCTGTCTGGATTATCCGGGAAGTTTGATGAAATACTCTTGATATACCAAATGCAGTAAGTACAGTATTGACTGGGAGTGCTCTGTGAAAGCGTACGGACGCGGGGATTCGCACCGTACAGTGGCAAACAACTTGAGGAGGAAAAGAAGATATCCGAGTTTGTTTCTACTAATTAAGGTGCTGTATTCATTCTTAAAGACCACTTCAAATACTTCTTTTAAGTTAGGAATAAACATTAGCTTTGTTTCTGATTCGTAATTTTTATTTTTCCTTCATTTTTCAGTAAAATTTTTTCAGAAAATTAAAAAAAGGTGTTCGAATTTCCTGGGTTCTACTGTATATTGATTCAATATAAAATATGCCATTTATAGAAAAGCAACAATAACAAATTAAAAAAAAACAATATTGCGATATTTCGTATTTTATTTACAAATAGATGAATTTATAAGACAGTTTTATGAAAATGTAGAATTATTTCAAAGCAGAGGATAATGATAGAAAAATAAAAGGAATATATTATTGATGCTTTGTCGATTTTTTTTTTTTTTTTCCTTCTCCCTCCTATTTGACGAATTGCTCGCAGTTTTGTTCTTTGTATTAAATTCTTACGTTGAAAAATGTATTAATTAACCCTCTTGCATCGGACAACGTAGGTATCGCATTTCAATTATTCTATATAATTTCGCGGGCTATATTATTTTAGATTGATTGAAATGAATTAAATCATACCAAAACTTGCATATAAATAATAAATAACTTCCTTGCCAATTGTTGGGATTTATTCTAAAGCACTGAATCTAAATAACGATAAAAATAGCTCGACTTTGGAAAGTTAAATCTCTTCGAAAAGGAAACGGTAAAACCTATTTCAAATATGCATTTTATTTCCTGCTGAAATATTTGCATGCGTGAAAATGTATCTGAAGAAAACAAATTTGCTTGGAAAAAAATATTGTATATATATTTACACTCAATATAACATATGATACGATATGTTATAATTTTTTAAATACTTTCCCTTGAAGAATTTTTTTAAAGAAAAATTTCGCTTTTTTTCAATGAAGGGAAAATAAATTCTGTCCTTTTGTTCCCTCTTCTTCAACATAATAAAAAACTTCAAAATTTCTTTCAATTTGGTATCACTCATGGTTTAAACTAATATTTATTTTGTGTGAATGTTTTCTCTTTAACTTGTTTAAAAAACAAGTACCCTATTTTTTTATTATTTATAATTAATATCTGAGAATAAAATTAAATATTTTTAAAATGATCTGAATGCATCGTTTCATAGCAGTTTTACTCCTACTAAAAATTTAAATAAATAAATAAATTTTTATATTTATTTCATTATTTATTTGGCTGTTTTTTGAAAATGCTTTTTTTTCTTTCTCAAAATTATACAATTTTGTGAAACTATAAAACGCTTTCAACGGCATAAAACAAATTCAAGCTAATTTTACTACATTGTACCTGAGCCGTCGTTAATCACTTACACTGACAGCTTCAATTTTTATGTTCATTTAAAATCCAGGTATCATCTAAGATCGTTGAATCGTTTTGGATTAGCATCTGCAACAGTTTCAAGCAGCTCTTACTTTATATATATATATATATTTACATGTAGCAACCAAACTATAATCTTGAAAAATGTAATACAAACAAAAATGTCTCACGGTAAATCATATCTCGTACCATGAGAGCTATTACAAAACAGCCTTTCCCTGGGGATATTTTTATGTCATATTACGTTCTACTCAACAATAGAAAATGAATGATAGATAATGAATAGTCTCCATCTTAAACCTTTTATAAATACACCCCTGAAGCTACTGCGACAATGAAATCTCCATTCTTTATCTTTCATAAAAAGAGGAAGGAAAAAAAGACAATTATAATTGAATACGAGCTCTTAAAATTCCTCTAATGCTGATACACTCTGTATTATCAGATGAAATGTCGTTAATTTATGCAGAAAAAGAAACTGAGGTACGACCAAAAGCATAGAATTGTAGTTGTAAATATCTTCTTCATGGATGGTCTTATCCGAACCCTGCCAGCTGCTGCTACGAAATTTTTTGTGTGTGTTCCCCCTCTCCCTTTTTTTTTAATTTTATTTTTTATTCGTGCTCCTTCGAAACGAACCCGGATGTAGTATGCCGTAAGGCGTCCGATGTCCTCAAAGAAATAATCTGTGACCTTGAAAGATCAAGGATGCCTCTCCTGCTCCGAAGTAGCGAGATATTTATTTTTCATTTTTCGGCGGTTGGTTTTAAAAACAGCTTCAACAGTGTCGGATGCTAATTAAGGTCTGGCGATAATTTTTAGAATCTGATCTCGTCAGAATTAATTTTTTTAATCAAGATTTCATGAATCTCCTGATTTAGATATGTTATCCCGATTTTTGCCCAGATCTGTCTCACCTGAATGCCTGCAAACATTCTCCTAAAAAAGAAAATAGACTGAAATTGAAATAGTTGTAACGAGGGGTGGGCAACGGGGTATAGATGAACCGGGCGCCAGTCGTACATGCACTATGGACACAAAACATTAGTGTGTTAATGTACTTTTTAAAGTCAAATATTATGAAGGGGTGAAGAAATATCGAACCCTGAGGGTCATTTACCATTGCTAAGCCGCGGTGGCGGCGAATAAATGATATGCTCGGCGCCACCTACGTTTGCTCCGCCATTGACAGGGTTCGTACGCGTCCTTACTTTTACATGTAGTCCTTAAAAGTCCTTACAAATCCTTATTTTTATGCCCCATTTTAAAAAAGTCCTTGAAAGTCCTTACTTTTTACTCTGCCATTATTAAAAAATTTAAAATTTCACTGATTATCGTTTTTCGAATTCCTCCTTCGCGGCAGCTCTAATCTCGGTCGACGTGGCTCTCTCGGAATGGAGGGATGACACTGCTCGCATTCTACTAATCCATATCCATCGCATACACTTTAGGAAATAAGGGAGAAGTTACAGATGGCCTTTATTGGTCCATGGTTCCATAGGAATGATTGTCAAAAATGCGGTTACCATTTTTAGAACAGTATCAAAGTGATAAACCTTTACTTCCATTTTTTGCCAGTGAAGTATTAAAACTTGTTAATGATTGCATTCAACATTTCAAAATTTTGAAACCAGAGAATGAAAGAATTGAGAAACCTGAGACTTTATGCAAATTCAACTTCAGTGACCCAAACTTGTATAATGATAAAAGTTAAGTGTATTTAGGATTTGCTGCAGAGAAACTAATAAAAGAAAAGATAAAAAATAAGGGATTAGCAGACAAGGATGTTTTCACACTCAGACAGGATAGTCGGAAAAACATCATAACAATGATAAAACATTTCATGCATAAATGTCCTGTGAATAACGCACTAGTAAGACCTGCGATTTGCATTGATCCACGAGTAATGGCTGGATATCCCGAAAAAGCACAGGAAAAAATGAAAAAGGTGTTGATTGTGTTGTCGCAAAATAAACGTATTATGGGAAAAGATTGCGACGAAATTTTGTTACTCTATGCAGATTTTCTGTTAAATATTGTAAAGCCAAATTCATTTGAATTTACTTCTTTCAATCCAAAGAGTGATTCCCTTGATAATTTTTTACAAACTTATTTTAGCAATAATCATTATGAAAAAGTTTGTAAGATTATCAAAATGGTATTAATATACTGTCACATGGACAATGAGGTTTTTCGGTGAACAAGGCCCTGGAAATAGAAAATTTAAAAGATGCTTCATATATTTTCCAGCGTGTAAATCATGAATTTATGTTATTATATGAGCTGTCTGAGGTTATTTATGACTTAAAAATTACTGAAGAAATGAGGACGGCTACCACCTCAGTTAGAGCAAAATGCATGCAGTATTTAGAAAGTGAAAGATCCAAAGAAAAGACTGAAACGAAAAGCTCTAGAGGAGGAAATAGATTTTTTAAAAGAAAAGAAAATGTTCCTCCAAACGGACATGCACCAAACAAATGAGAAAGCAAATGATTTAGCTAATGAGGCTGAAAAGTTAAAGGACATAAATTTATTTATTCAATCGCATAAACTAAGAAAAACAATTTCTGAAAAAGAAATTAAAATAAATACCTTGGATGTAAAATTGAATGAAAAAAGTTTGGAATTAAAAGATATTTAATTTGATTACCAGTTTCATGGGGTTTTTTCATCAATTTATTAACTCCTATTTTTGGGAGTTTGGTTGTGTTAAATTTGTAATGTATCTTCTATGTTTTATATTATAATTTATCATCTAATAGGTTGAATTTGCAAAAATGAGACATTTTATTTAAAAATGCGTGCGACAATTCGTTAAGTTTATTTAATTTAGAGGTCCTTATTTTTGGTTTTTTTAGTCCTTAAAAGTCCTTGATTTTCATTTAAGGAAATGTGTACGAACCCTGCATTGATATAACATAAAAGTCCAAAGAAAGAGCAAAACATCTGGGTTAACATTAAAGATACCATGGGAGGTCGAAATGGCCGGCTGTAAACTTTTGAATAGAAAATACGCATATAGCCGCTTTCTAACACTTGATTTTGTGACTTTTTATATTAAATATACGCAATTTTTCATTATTTCCTTTTGTTTATATTGATAAAGATGTGTAGTCTACCATTATTTACTCTGACAGGCCATTTTGTCCGGGAGACATATTTATTGCGTATATAAAGCAATATCGGATCAGAAAATATGATGTACTTACATACGGATATATGTGAAATACGCATATATCGCCGCTTTTTGACTTCATGGCTTTTTATATTAAATATACACAATTGTTCATTATTTCTTTCTGTTTATACTAATAAAAATATTTAGTCTACCATTATTTGCCATGACAGGTTATTTTGACTGGGATACATATTTATTGCTTCATAAGGTTATCGGGTTAGAAGATATGATGCACATGCACATTCCACATCTGTCTGCGAAGACGATAACTCATATTGGTACTTCTAGTTCGTAACATTGTAGCAAGATAGTGTTATAGCCTTGATTCGTCTGTCTCGTCTTCGTCAACACCTGCACAAGCAGGTGTAACAATTTTTGTCTGTCTGTGGTAAAGATAACTTTATAGACGTGGACAAAATAAATTTTTATTGAATTATTATCTAAAATTACTTGGTTGATTTTTTTTTTCTTTTTTTTTTTCGTTCAGTCAGGATGTTCGGACGATAAACACATGTTTAGACAACGAAAACTTCATCACACACATGACAGGAAAACAATCGCCACTGTACAAATTCTTTCTTCAAGAATACACTGTACTAAATACAAAATGATTTAGAAGTCAGGAACAACTTTAAACATCAATAATTTACAAACGAATGAAGAAGGAAACATTTTCCACAGTAAAGATGAAAATGAAACCGTGGTTTTTTTTTATCATTGTTGTTGTTCTTCACTCTGAGTCTATTGGTTGCATATTTACAATTTAATTACCAGATGGAATTTCAGCATCTATGGTCGAACGAAAATACCTTCCTAATAAATAATTGAAGGAAAAAGCCACCAGCTCTCTGATCAACACCTTGCAAATTCTGTAAATCGTCACCTTTTTAAAATAGAATTTTGTAAGTCAACTTCTGCCATCCGTTATCGTACACATAATTAATTTGAACTTTTCATTATATGAAAAGTAATTTTTTAAAATTTTCTTCTGTATATTTATTAAATGCAAAAATGTAAATGCTTAATATTTAAATAAATATAATAAAATATATATTAACACTTTGTATTGTATTTAACATCTTTTAAACTTATTTATTTACAGAAATATGCATTTTCATTTATAGTATAAGATATAAACATTTATGTAACATTACAAAATAGATGACTATCTAATTACAAGAACTAACCGTGTTTTTATTTTTAACATATTTAAAATTATAATTCAATTGATTTTTTTGGTTCAGAATTAAAATGAAATCAGTGCAGTAAATTTTTAGGCTCTCCTAGGCTGCAGCCCATTGCCCACCCCTTGCTACGCCACTGATTACATAGGATTAAAAAAAAAATGGTTTACAAATATTTAATACTAGCTGTTATGCCCGGCGGTGCTCGGGATTAAAACACTTTTATGTCTAATATTTTTTAATGAAAAAACTATTTTTGTATAGAAAATTATAATACAAAAATTCCTTCATCGTCCGAAACATTTTTACTCCAAATTTCGTTCATAAATAATGAAGTATAAGAAGGATTTTGACGAATGTTTTGGGTCAATTAATCAAATAGTTAAATTTTCATTAATAAAAAGCGTCAAAATAAACCAGATCAATAGTTGTTCCAGATATAAATTATGAATCGTCTGCTTTTAAACTTTTCTTTAGTGTTCTTCCAGAATTTTGTTTATAAGTTCTAGCAACTGCTCTTCATACGTATTCTTGTTCTTTAACAATAAAAAATACATTGCAACAAATTGGGAATTTTATACGCAATTGAATTTTTTTTTAATTATTGAAATGAGAGCAACAATTTTGAACGCAAATGAAATTTGTGTCACTGAAAATCTATTTTTTTAAACTTTAATATAGTATAAAAATAGTTATTGCAACATAACACTTTCGAAATATATCACAAAAAAACGCAAAATCTTGCTTAATTTTTTTATTTTAAAAAAATTAATTAACTTTTGGGCCTTTTAAAGTTGACAGTGATCTTTCACTTCGTTTTAAAATATTTACAGAAATAAAAAGAAATTTGTTCAAAGTCTCACCGTTGTCTAGTAACGAAGTATCATTAAATTTGCTTTATTTAAAAATCGTCTGCTGTAATAAAATTTATTAAATTTTGAAAAATTAAAATAAGTTGAAGGAAACATTTCACAGATATAAAATTGGTATCATTGAAAAGATAAAATTTTGAACTTTGAGATGGTATAAAAATAATTTTTAGGAAATAATTTGCTCCGAAGTTAATACGGAAAAACGGTTTCGGTTAATTTCTAATTAACTGACTGTTTAATTAACTTTCGGACTTCGAAAAGTCGACAATAATCTTCCTCTTGTCTTAAATAATAATAAGTGTGCAAACTTTGGTTGAAATTGCTGCAGTAGTTTAGGAAGAGATGTGGAACATACACACCCACAATGACTTTTATTTATGTTAAGATAACTACAGTTAGCCATTGGATAAGACGGTCCCGGCGATGTGTTGTTCACTTTCTTTCATATAACTAGAAATGGTATTTAATCCTGGGAAAAGTGTGGTTCTATGTCTGACAGCTGAGCTCGTGAAAGGAAGACGATACATGTTAAATATTTGTAAACCATTTTTTTTTTTCAATTTTTTTTAATTATATGTAATCAGTAGCGTAGCGAGGGATGGGCAAGGATGTATAGCTGTCCCGGGTGCAGTCTTAAGGGGTGCGCCATACAGACAAAACATTACTGCCACCTTTTTAATGCTAAATCTGACGAGGAGGACGAAGAAATAATATCATGCTCGGCCACCTTTACCTTTGATACGCCACTGTATGTAACGTATCGTTCCACTAACTGCAGAATCATTTGGTGGCTTAAATTGTAAACTGTGCTACCGATAAATTCTGGTTCCGTGTCGGGGAAAAAAAATTCATTTCCATCCCTCCGGATCAAACTGCGTCCTTCTATTTTCATTCGTTTGCAAATTATTGAAGTTGCTCCGGACTTTTGAATCACCCTGCACTTCTGTGATAAAGGTGGTCGCTACGCAAATGACGTAAATAGAATAGAGATGTGAAAACTGATCACCAGACTTGAAAGAATTACACTTTAAAATTAAAAGTTATTATACTCTATAATAAATAAGAGTATAGTGAGATGCTGTGTTATTTTTTATTTCTTTTTTGAGCATCCAGGAAGAATTAATCGAATTCGTACAAAAAAATTTATGAAAATCAATAATCGGTTTACGAGCAATTCGGGTAGCAGCAATCGTCTGAAAGGATTATGCTCGTAAACCGATCATGATCTTCGCATGAATTATACCGCTCACAGACAGGGGCGTAGAAGAGTAAGTAGGGATGGCGGGTATTGCGAAAATAACCGGTTTTCGATCATTCAAGTTTTCTTCACCTCCGGTTTAACCTGGCGGTTATAACCGCTCAAAATAACCGGTTTTTTTTGGGGGGGGGTTATAAAAAAACACGCCGTTTGTAGACAAAACATTTTTATTAATATTGTTTTTACAGGAAATCAATCAATTTGTCAATATTTATCAGTTCATAAAGACTCTTTCAGTAATCCAACAGACTCCTCGAGGAAGCTGTTGTCGTTGATTGGCCTAAGATGATGAAATTCAAGGCTTCATAACTTGGGAAATTTTAGTCTAAAATCGAGCCTATCCTCCGATTCGCTTTTTTTACCCGGTTATTGGATGTAAAAAAAATAACCGGTCATAACAGGGGCAAAAAAATAACCGAAAAAAAAACCGGTTAACCAAAACAATAAAAAACCTGGTTTTCGATTAAAACCGGTAGGTTTTCCCCATCCCTAAGAGTAAGTGACACCTTTGTAAATGGGCACTGTGTTATTTTTTCGCTCCATTGTCACATTTGGCTTTAAAAAGTGAAATAATGCCCAATCCAGCAGAAGCCGCTTGTAGTGATCACTTTGGGTCAAAGTCGAACTCCACTACATCTGAATGATCAGTACATCTAAAATGCCTTAAAAATAATACAAATTAATAGGTATGCAAGGGTATCAGAAGAAACAGACCAAAATATTGCTGATATGTACTCATTCGTTTTAATAAGAAAAAAATCTGCCCAACGCCCGCCCCCCCCCGACACACACATTTAACTGTTTAAGCTTTTTGTGAAAAATTATCGAGAGTAGCCTTTTTTAAAAAGTATTCAGACTTTCTTGGAATAAACCGTTCATATGAATAATGCTAATCAAAAGATTCAGCGCATTATTGAAATGATCTTATAGTACAAAGGGCTTGCAGGGTTTTTTTGGAGAGATGGTGGTTTTTCTTCTGGCCCCTTTTCATCGACATTGACCCATGTCCTGTGGCACCATCTCATCGAAACTGATCACTACAAGCGAAATGTTGATCACTAGAATCGAAGGATTTTCTTTGTGTTTAGATACGGGAGATCCGTTCCTCGCTGTTTTGATCGGTACAACCGATTAATCGTTATTGTTTAGCAACGGATTCTGAAACCCTCTGCGCTTTTGCGCATGCACCAGGCTGAGTTATTTTCATCAAAATAGGGGGAAAGTGAAGAATGGAATGGGAGATCTTAACATTTTACTGAGCGTGATCTAACAAAGAACTCCGGAAATGCGCTCATATGACTGATTGCCTGACACCCCTTCCGGTGTAAAATCGTCCAAAAGTGGTAGTCTCGGAATCCGTTGCTGAACAGTACATCTGTGATCACTAACAAGAAGCTACTACTTTACTCAGGAGTTCGAGCAGCAAAATCTTATTACATTTTGATAAGTTGGGAAAACTGTTTCTGGCCATGCATTTTCGAAAATTAATGCAACTTTAAACTTAGATTTGCAAAACCATATTTTATCACTTGATATTATTAAATTATTCAGATAGTGATGAATCATTATTTTCTTCTTGTTCTAAATGAAGAACAAAACGACTGACGATGAAAAGGGGAGTTTCTTTTGACCCCACAATTCCACGGCATAATCGTGAAGAGGAGGGAGATATTACTTTTAGAAGAACAAAAAAATAATGAGTCAAACCACAATTCAAGAATACATAGAAATCAGAAGATTTGACAATAAATGGATTGAGTAACATTCTGCTAAAAAAAGTGCTGGGAGCTTTAAGAAACTGATTAATTTTTTTTAAAATCAATGATTAATTTCTTTTAATTAATATGTCTATAATGTGAATTTGCTTGACTCTTGTCTTTTCGTCACTCATTAAACTAATATCCGTCTTAGAATGCGTTAACAGCATGAACGAATTTTGAAAAGAAAAAACCAATGACTCGGTTGATTTCTGCAATCAACGATTCAATTAAAACACTAATTTCTTCTTCAACGCATGTTTATTTCTAGAATGAATTCTCTTTTAATAAAAAAAAAATAACTTCACATTTATTTATGGAATATAATTATTGGAGAAAAATGTACATACTTTCAATATATAATTTCCCCCCTTTATTTCTGCTACGCAGCCGAGGACAAATTCGGTGGCCAAATATGTCGTCCGTTTAGTTTCTTTTGACCCCACATTCCACGGCATAATCGTGAAGAGGAGGGAGATATTACTTTCGAACTGTAATTGACTGTGGAACTGGAATTCCGATGGCTCAGAGGAAGAATCGAACCTTTCTCTCTGCCCCCCTCCCTTCTTTCTTTCTTTTTATTCTTCATTCCATTATTGATAATTCTTTTTTCTTTCTTTTCCTTGTTCGCATAAGAACAAGAGTGCAGTGTCTTAACCGTTCCTGCACAATCGTGCATCTGATAAGAACAAACGATCTTCTGATAGCAGAACTTTCACGTCTCGCATTCGGAATCTTCGGAACATGATGAACAATGGCTAATTTAATGATTCCGAGTTAACTTCTTTGTTGTTTAACGTACCATTAGACCCTGAGGTTTCCAATGGCCCTTATTATTTTATTGTATTTTTTTCTCCCCTCCACTGAATCAACAAGCTACTGTTTAACAAAATAGGTCTCCACAGAAATTCCTTGGGAAGAAAGAAAGGTGGAGCGGTTTGTTGTCTTAGAATATCTATTGATAAAGAAAGGTCATTTAAAATAATGACTGTTTCTTTTTTTCAGGTCATTTTAAACGTCGAAGGATTTTGCAAGACATTATATTATTACCATTGAAAATATTAAATTTTAAAGCAGTTAAATTTATTAAATGCTTATATGTTCGAGCGCATTTATCTAGTTAATACTTCTAACCTAAATAACATAAATAAAATATCGTCTGCCAACAAATCAAATATTCAATGTTATTTAACGAGACTTTCTTTTTTTCTTTTAATTGCATACAAATTCTCGAGTCGAAGAAGATATAGTATTAATTTAATATGTTAATAGCTACCTGTTTCAAATTAAAATAAGCATTTGATGCATCAACCGATAGAACAAGCTTTCACAAGGTGCATAAATGAATGATTAATGCGTATTTAACCATCCTTTCTTAGAAATGACATGATTAATCTAGATATAATGCAATGATACTTACGTAGTAGGATGAAAGATTACAATTCATTTTCAAGTGCTATTTGGATTATCAACCTTACGCTTAGGACAGAGGTACTTACAAACGTTGGTTTTATGCCAAATTAGTTGACATAAATCAAGATTTACAGTAGAGCTTTTTAAGAATGACATTAATTGTTACATTAAAGCGTGCAAGTGGTGGGCCTGCCTTACCTTTTCATCACATGCGATACTAGAAGATTTTTCAATCTTCACTTTGTCAGGTATCGAATTGTTAACCGTTAGTGTCCAGTCGCACTTGCAAACGGCGCCAAGCATGTCATTTGAGCGC
>BGPR01014074.1:0-17772 GCA_013235015.1 Araneus ventricosus | reverse complement strand
CCAGTCGCACTTGCAAACGGCGCCAAGCATGTCATTTGAGCGCATTCTCTTCAACGGACGCTCTCAACTTGTTGATGGTCGCTGGTCTTGTGCTTTAAACATTTTGTTTCATGAATCACCACAGGAAAAGAAATCCACCGAGGGGAGATGGGGAGAAATTCTATGCTATCTCTTTGTCCCAACTATCTGTTCACCAGAATTCCGTCCTAATAGGCCTTCAAGTCGTAATAGTAATGCGGATGTGTTCCATTCATCTAGAAGCACCATTTTTTATTCTCAAACACCTCTTGAGTGCGTGGCGTAACGCATTCCTGTTGTAAATTCGGGTAAACATAATTAATCCAAATGCTGACAAATTGCACAGTCAACACCTCATGTGGCATTCCAGTATCAAATTAGGATTATTCGTTGCCGAGTGGCTGTAATTATGACGATTCTTAGAGCCATTATTTATGAAAAAGTGTCGTTTTAATATAAAAAATTGTGACTCCTAAAATGAAAAATTATTGTCTTTATTAAGATAATGAGATTCTAATAGCTGATAAGATTTGACATTTGTATTTATTAACTTGAGTTATGAGACTTCGTAATAATTATTCAAAGTATGTATGCATTTTGGGGACATCCTGTATTGAGTTGCATAATTTAGATAAAAACTAAACTCGTCTAATGCCTGGAAAATGAATCAAGCTTTTGCAAATGAAGAAGGATCCACGATTTAGGGCACTTAACATTATTACCTCTGGAATTGGCCAAAATTCGATAAAACAGAACGAAAGAAAAAGAATCGAAGACGAAAAGAATGTAAAGCCAAAATAAAAGCAGGTATTCCCACACCAGAAAAAAAGAACGAAAGAAAATGCCGAACTAATATATAAATAGCTTGCGCAAGAGGGAAAAGTATAGACAAGGTAATTATATAGCCAGACCATCTGAAGTTAGTCTTTTTTTTTTTCCCCTGTCCATTTTTTAACAGAGGTTCGACGTTGCAGCAGGCTTCCTTTTCGCAAAACACCTGCTGTTAATACACCTTGGAAAACATTCCCAGCATTGCAGAGGGACACCTGATGAGTGTACTTTTCCATCGGTGGAAGTAACCTAATTTGAAGAATAGTTTGCTGCTGCAGGTATTGAGAGGGGAAAAAAATGAATGACTCGAATAAAGGAAAAACATTATATTTATTTTTGTTATTCAAATTGGCCATTGTGAGGCCTTGGTAACAAAAACAGCTATTTGTATGGCAGTATGCAACTTATATTTTCACAAAATATACTTCTTATAACAATTCAGGTACAATCTACAAAAATACTAGGAAATTTAAAATAAGCTCTTATAGTTGTTATTTTCGAGTAAAAGAGTGGGACTAACCGTTTCGTTATTTTGGCCATATCAGTTTTAATTTTCCATTGATTTTTATAGAATTTTGCCTCTGTTCTGAAAACTTTTGGAATTTTAAATAATTAAGATCTAAATATATCATGCTACTAATATCTATTTAATTAATTAAAGAACAAATTTTGGCATTCTAGTTTCAAAAATTAGTTTTATTTTTAAAAATTTCTTTATGTTAAGCTTAGCACCCCACAAATTAGAGAATCGCTACACTGAAGATAATTATTTATTTAAGGATACAGATAATTATTTTGTGAAGATGGGATGTGTAATAAATTATTTTTAAGCTGAACACAACAGTTTACCTGGTGTTTATAGTACTTCCTGTCAAAGATAAATTCATCCGGTTCTAGGAATCAAATCGGTATATCAAAAAAGAATCTCACGTCGTTTCAAAAACTCGCAAATTCATCGCTACGCGTTATCAGATTAATAACAGTTGTGCGGTGGCTCTTTTGATTTAGGTTAAACTGTTTGCATTTTTGAGAGAAATGACAAAAACTGATCGAAATACTGGACTTGATTTTCATAAAATATATCTCATACATGTATTAAGGCAATTATTTATATATGTAGTATTAAAAACTGACATTTTTCTGTAGGCATTAGGAACTGCAATTTTTCTTGTAAATAGGCGTCACAAAAATACATTATTGAGGTTTTATTAAAACTCATAAAACTTATAAAAGGGATTTTCTGAATTTCAAGGAAGCTGGTGAAATTTCAATTTGAAATTGTTATATGGATATTAGAGATTTCCCAAGTATCCTTTTACCTTAAGATTGCAGTCAAGTATAGGAGAGAGTGAACAAACTTTATCTGAAATAATTAAACTGAAAGTTGGATTTACTGAATTTCATAAAAAAATATCAAAAATTTTTGCAAAAGAATTATAATTTTATCTTACATAAGTATGTCACCAAAATGTTTTGTTTATTTTCACTCATCGATAAATTTCTGTAAACCATACTTGCTTCTTTATATTATTTCAACTTCCCTTGAAAATTTCTGTTTTATATTAAAAGTATGTACTTAATAAAGATATTAAGTACATACTTTTAATGGATTTGTACTTTGACTTTGTTTGCATTGTACTTTGACATTATTATTGAAGTTGTTAAAAGTAGCACTCATTTAGCATAGTGATTGCTAAATATCACGGTTTTTCGGTCGACAAGGCAGAAAAATGGTTAAAAAGTAGTATTTTTAAATATAAAAGAGCACCAGCTAGTGACTTAGAATTAAAAATACTTAACTGTTAAACTATAAATAATTGGCCCAAAAATCTTAAAACAAAATGTTTAAAAGAGTTCTAAATGAGCTAAATTTTCTAAGTCTAAAAATAGGAAACGAAGACATACATTATTTAAATGCTAAAGAAATAATAAACCAGAGTTTCTTAAATTAGGATCGTAAATATTCTGTCAGCATGGACTTTAGCTTGATTTTTAATTAGCAAGCAAAAACAATTATCAAGTTATCCTAATTCGAAACATTTCATTAAAACTTACCAAATAAAAATAGATAACTAAATTTATTTTTTTTTCAAGGATTTGTTTTCAACCACCAAAGGGGGTGGGAGGGGACGAGCAGAAAATGTAAAGAAACTTTGGAACATGTAGTTAAAATATTGACAACATGTTAACGAAGTATAGAGCATTGCGTATTCATATGTAACAAAACAATAAGGTTTTTCTGCGATAAAAGGTATTAAATAAGATTCTAATTTTTTTTGTTACAAAAATAGATTAAGCACATTTTGTTTCACACATATAATGAAAAGAAAGAAAGAAAAAGCAGATCACAAAATCATTTTATGATTATTGGTCAATAGGCAACGGTTCATTATAGATGCCTTTCACCCTCAAATTATTAGGGTCAAACGGCGATTTCGGATGATACTTTGCCGGGTATTTGGTACCCATGCCCTCCAGATAATAAGTGCCGGACTTGAGGAAGTCCGGAGTGACCACTTCTCCGTCCGGATGGATAACGTATCCATATCCGATGCTCTTTCCTATGGCGAATCCGTACTCAGCTCGCCTTAGGAATCCCACAATACGGTCATCACGCCATATCACTTCTAATCCCCACAGCGGAACATGGCTGAAATAAAAAATATATATATGCCTTTTAAAAGTGCAAATACACTTTTTGGACATCATATGCCACATTAAAAAATATATATATTCTTATATAAAGATTAACAATATAGATCTTAGAATACATCTATCCTATTAAAATTCGAAGGTAAACAAACATATGTATCTATGTATGTATCCTTCTATCTTCTCACGAACCACTGAATCCTGAAACTAGCCGTAAGTACCGAAAGACGCAAAATAATTCAAGGAATCCATTTCGACTATTTAAATTCCGAAATTGTAATTAGTTAAAAAGATATTAATTAAAAACATCAAAATGAATGAATTCACGTGCTGCCATCTATTGGCAGCATGGTGGATTCATTCACTGCGGATTCTTTTTTTCTCCCCTATTATTAGTTTTCACATCCGGTGTTGCAATTTTTAAAAATTATTTAACGGAAGTTGATATTTTTTTTCTGACGAGTGTTTGGATTTATTAACAATGGAAAAAAAATCATTTTCATGCTTTCTTTCTTTCTTTTTTTGTATTAAAGTGTTTAACTCCGTAACGTTTGTTAGGGAAATTAAGTGACAATATTTGTTGATTGTAGAGAAAAACGGAGGCGGGGCATATGAAAATATATGGATCCCAAGGTCTCACGTGACCTCGCTTCTCTCCACCCGGGAATATCCTATTATTCGTGATAGCCCGTGCAACGCCGGGCCACACAGCTAGTTTTACATTAAACATGGAAGGAGGTGGGGAATATATTCGATGATAAAATTATGAATAAAAGTATTATACAATTTATTTAAAAAACTGAGCAACTTCGCAATGAAGCCAATTTTACAGTTTGCAAATGCAGATAACTAACTCATGGCGCACATGATACACATCAAATCCAAGGCGACAATTCAATTTTGGAATCGACAGCGCATTTTGCAAAAGAAAAAAAATTACATGACGCCACACCTTAGTGTAAGACAACGTACAGAATGTTAAGATGACAAGCGCAGTTACGTTTGGCACGTGACAGTGACATCACATGAATTGATACCACTGTTCAAAAATTGCATGTCAGAAAAAGAAACCTACTCGTTGATGGTGAAGCAAGCCAGTCTTTTTCTGAGTCCTTCTTTTTTCTGTTTTTCCAGAGCAGACCTGCCCAAGAAAGGTGTTTCTGATTTCAGTTTGCAGGTGAAACCTAAACCAGCTTCCAAAGGCGTGTCGTCCAATCGCAAATCAGCGTGCCAGTGCCGATAGCCTATAAAACAGATAAGAAAACTTACAATTAAAAGACATATATATATATATGCAAATATACCAAAAGCATACAACAATGAATGCTCAATTCGGAATACTATACAAAACAGCATTTTGTATAAAATTTAACGCGTCCATAAAAAGGAAAGTGTATTGAAAGAATTCATAACAATTTAAACCGGAATTTTAATATCAAGTATTGTTTGTTTTTTATTTTACTGTGCAGTACTTTTCGCACAAAAAAAGGCACTTTTTCAATGCTGCAAACCTAACCAAGAATATTGAAAATTTATTTATAATTTAAATATCAATTTCCAATTGTCTTTTTTTTTAAATTTATTTATTATTGTGATGGAGTACACAGTAGATTTTCACTATAGCTCAATTTTGTTACAGCTAGACAAAATTTGATAGCTTTCGGTCCAACGGTATGCGCTGTAGAGTGTTTAGAACGAATTTTGCGTTATGCAAGTCGCATAACGCAAAATTCGTTCATTAATTTAGTTAATTTACAAAGAGTTTCCAGTCTAAGCATTCAAAGTTAAAAATAAAAACAATAAGAATTTTTTTTAAAGAATTTCTCAGCTTTCCCGTGTATTCACAAGCTATAAACGGAATCGTTATCGCACCGTTTAAGCACAATATTAACTCCGACCGATCAGTTACCATCAGCCTCCCGGGGTGATATCTCGAAATTCCGGAGCTCAAATGGGCTATCAAATTCAATAAAAAGGCCCCAACAAAGAAGACGAACGACCACCCAAGTGAGAGAGAATGCGGGGATGACTGCACATTTAGCACTCCCCGGGGGGGATGATGCTCGTCTTTGATCGACCCTCGAGCCGACTTCGGCCTCCCTTTATGGCCCATCCAAGAGGTGTCTCTCTAGATCGGCACCCCTAAAGGCCAATACTCGTGGGAAAAAAAGATCTGGACTGCATCGGTCATTAGGACCGGCGGCTTCCCGAAAAAGGGGGGTGGGGAGAGGGACTGTCCGAAGCGTGGGAATTTTGAGGGAATACTTACTTTTCACAGCTGAAAATCGCGGAATGAATAAGTTCGAGTTTGTGATAATAGATAGGTAACTGTTCGGAATTAGATAGGGTTTTGTGCGCTAGGCGATTAGAAACAGATTGGATTCCTATGTCCAGAAACTTGCCTTTTCAAGTGTAGGATTGTTGTCCGCTGGCGTCAAATAGAGTAATTTGTCAAAATACCAGACAGGATAAGGACTGCACACAACGAAGGGAAAGGGGGATTTGCGTTGGCATAGCAGTAATCGACTAGAAAAATTGTGGTAAGATGGATTTGCGTGAGAAAATGATAAGCCTCCACAGGGAAGCGGAATGAGGTGTTTCAAGTGTGGGAATTTTGAATCTCTCTCTCTCGAGAATAATTCTCACTACAGAACTAATATGAAATTCATGGTTAATGGACAGTATGAAAAAATCAATATTTACATATGTTTTGAGCGTACATTCGAAAATACAGTCAAACCCCGTTATAACGAACCCTCAACGGACCGACTCAGAAGTTCGTTTTAACCGAGGTTCGCTGTATCCGTATTTGCAAAAAAAAAAAAAAAAAAACCAACCCTCTAATATGCTAAGATACTACTTCTATAATAAACTTTTTAATAAAAATAATAATTTCACTAGTAATTAGGGACAAACCAAGTATTAAATAATATACTCAATAACAGTGATGTAAAATACCCAGGTATTTATTTTTAAGGGTAAATACCCAGGGTATTTACCCGGGTAAATACCCAAAATGGGTATTTACCTGGGTATTTATTTTTCAATTAACTCTATTCATATAAAACATAGGCACTGCTGTGAAATATGATGCCTCTATATAATATACATAAATACGTATAGAATATATATTGAACATAAGGTAAGGTAAAAAAAAAAAGGAAACTAGTAATATATGAACCTTTTAAATTCTATAAAAACTAAGAAAATGAATCAGAAAAAACAAAAACGCAATACTATATTATGGATCTTACATAAAATACGTGGATTAAATATTAATTTTTTTTAAAAAACTCAACTAAATTTTTTAAAAAGAAAATGTGAGTTTGATTTTAAAATGACAAATAGCTGATAATAGAAATTAAAATGAAACATACAATTGTTTATAATTCTTTTTGGATTAATTAGTCAAAGTGCCAGATAAGTTAGCAGATGTTTGAGTTCTAGCAGTTTTAAAAGTGAATTATTCTGAAAGTAACATTCACTCATATTACTTTCAACAGAGGTAAGTTATTTTTGTAATAAGATTTCAGCAAAAAGCAATGAGATTTTTTTTGTTGCTGAATCTGTTGTATTATTTGACGGTATAGTAGACCCACACACTCACACACAGCTTCCTGATTAGACGGGATTCATCTGGATTATGAACATAAATACTTCTATGCTCTTAAAACTCTAAATTTGATGTAAGTGTCATGGTTGGAATCTGATTAAAAGAAAATTCATTAG
Organism: Araneus ventricosus; assembly: GCA_013235015.1. NCBI lineage: Eukaryota > Metazoa > Arthropoda > Arachnida > Araneae > Araneidae > Araneus > Araneus ventricosus. Next base: position 10,542 of record BGPR01014074.1, on the reverse strand, counting down.
CTATTTTATTCCTTTCAAAACCTCTTTTAATCCAACACGACTTTTGAAACATTTTTTATGTGTTTCTCCATTTTGCTTACATTAGCAAGTTAGTACTCAACATTACAATATTTACATTGGATACTTTTATCCTTCTTAACATTAAAAGCTCCAAGCAGTTTCTTTTCCTTTTTTTAAATTTTTAACGTAAAATTCACAGTAATATTAATACACGTGAAGTAAACGACTAACTATTCACTAAATCAAAACAAGAATGGTTGACTTCCAGCATGGCAATGGGAGTAAATTATGGATCACAAGATTCACTGGCACTGTCTATCTCTACTAAGAATAATGGAGAATATGTGTGTTTTGGCGCTCTACAGGACAGACCGCTAGACCTAGAGCAACAAAATTTGGAACAAACATACTTTGGAGGGTGGGAATGTGCACCTCGTAACCGTTTTTTTAAAAAAAAACAATTAGAATTTTAATTAATTAAAAATTAAGCGAAATTTTGCGAAGCGAGTTTTTCCTTGATAACTTCCGAAAATATTACAGCACAAACATTATTTTTACACCATCTGAAAATTTAAAAACTTATCTTTTCAATATATCAATTAAGTTTTCACTCTATATTTTTCACTAATTTTAATAAATTTTTAAAAATATTTTTTGGCATTCATTGTTACAATGAAATTCAAACCGTTGTTTCTCTTCCATTGTTGAAAGCTAATATAATATTCCATTGGATTTTCTTTTCTTTTTTTATTTGATCAATTTTTCTGTGAAATCTGTAAAGAAAGTCCTCTAGATAGCAAGTATATAAAGAAATAATCCAGTAAAACTGAACGATTATGGTTGCTATGTTTAAATTCATTTTATCAGTATGCTTTAAGCCAATTAATTAACATGCTGCTTGACGTAAAACGTGCCGCGGTATTTCGATGTTGAAATAAATTTTTAAAATTAAAATTCGCTTCGATTACTTACAATTAGATGTAACTTGACACGAACAGTTACTTGACTCCATTAGGGACTTTCATATACACAAGGAACAGAACAAGTGCAAGACTACGTCAAGAACGCGGGCTAAATCTCTATCACAGTCTGAAGTTTAAAATTACTTTGAGAGAAACATGAATATCAAACTATGCATAAGAGAGTCAGTTGAAATTATATTCCCGGAGAACAAGCTGGTCGCCGAATAGCTAGCTATAACATAAACGGCGTTAAACATAATTATTCTATTGTAAGTGTCATAGTTTCAAACCGTAAAAATTAAATTTTCCCCCGATACCGTTTAAGTTTTAGAATACTTTATTCTGAATCCTGATAGCAATTGGTTTTTGTTTCTATGATTTAGTCAAAACTTTAATTTAAAAATTTTATAACTATGTATTATGTTTATAAATTTTATATGTTTGATTTTGAATCGCCATTCGCAAATACTTTTTTTACAAAATACCCAGTTTAGGGGTACTTATTTATTTTTTTTATTTCATTTTGAATCTTTCGCAAATGCTTTTTATAAAAAAAATACCCAGTTTTGGGATATTTATAATTTTTATTTTCATTTTGAATCAACATTCGGAGATGAATTTTTTTTGCAAAATATCCTAATTATAAATTTTATACATTTTATTTTAAATCACCATTCACAAATTCATTTTATTTTCGCAAAATATTCAGTGTAAGGGTATTTATAAATTTAAAGCTTCATTTTGAATCACACCATTCTCAAATACTTTTTTTGCAAAATACCCAGTTTTGGGTATTTATAAATTTTAAGTTTAATTTTGAATCACCATTCACAAATACGTTTCTTTTCCTGCAAATACTTTCTTTGGGGGGTATTTATAAAACTCTATATGTTTCATTGTGAATCGGCATTCGAAAATGTTTTTTTCCGCAAAATACCCAGTTTTTGGGTATTTACCCAGGCCTTGGGTAAATACCCAGGTATATACCCAAAAAATATTTACCTACCCACTGGGTATTTACCCACCCCACATCACTGCTCAATAATAAACAAACTAAACATTTACCTTTTTTTACTTATTTGTTAATCCATTACATTGAAAAAAGATGTTATTTTTGGTTGAAAAGTTTTTGATTTTATATACAACTCGTCAATATTTTTATCCACTATTTTAAACAGGTCCACAACATGTTCGTTGATGTTTTCTGTGGCAGAAAAATTGTTCAAAACGTTTTTGCATCTGAAATTGAAGACCATGGTTCGTCTTGTTCTTCCTACATATCTGAAAACGAATCTACAATAGAGTTTTTTTTTTTTTTTCATTTATTAATGCCACGATATCTTCCTTACCCACTTCTCCAGATGTAATGACATCGTCGTCACAACATTCAAAATGTTCGATTTCATTTTGGGAAAAAGCATTCACTCCGTGCTTTTCTGCGCCGATAGAAAATGCTTTTCGCTTGTCAACGTTAGCCATGATCACTGCAAAGTTCATAGAATGATAAGCTAAGCAATTAAGCAAAAATGACAGAGAAAACATGCGATTGCTCCTGGGTCGTCTGACCAGAAAGGCCCCTTCAGGTGCACTAAAACCAAGTGTCAGCAGGGGAAAAACTATAAAATTTTACATTTGTTCCTTTGTCCCAATTATGGGGTTAGCAGCGACTCTAACAAAGGTACAATAGGCGAGGAATGTGGTCTCTGAACCAGAGTATTTCATGCAAAAGGGGTAACTCTTGTAGAAGTTGGGTTGACTTGAGCACAATTAGTAAAGGATGTCCCTTTGGGCAAGTGAAAAGTTTGAAGTTTTAGAAATTTTCAGTTCGCTATAACCGAGTCTCTAGCGTTTGCTGTTCGTTGTAAACGTATGAAAATACATTATTAACATAGGGCTTCAGTTGGGACCATGTGCAAGGCTCGCTGTAACCGAGGGTTCGTTATATCCCGGGTTCGCTATATCGCGGTTCAACTGTATATAAAATTCCCCGATAGACGTAACTTTTATGTAAGAAAAGAAGAAAATGATAATTATGGAAAATGACTGGTTGCGATAGATTAAAAGAATATCAGCATTTGAAGGACAGTTGAGCTGATATTTAATCAAAATATTTAAATGGGAGAAAGCCATAAAAATGCCAGAAAATTAATTATTTCTACCACAAGATTAATCAATTAAACTACCTTCCTATTCTTTATTACACATTTAAATTGACTTCTTATTTTTATTTGTATAACGTTTCGACTTCAAATGTCGCAATCAGCACAGTTTAAACTACTTTTACTTTACATTTGTTAAATTTAACAATGGAATTACAATTTTTCTTCTGAGTGTATGCTAATTTATTAATATTTATTGAATAATTAAAAACATTCATCCTGCCATTTTACATTAAAAATTAGCTAAAAAGAATATATATCTGTGACTAAATCCATGGATCGAATCTCAGAAATTGAACCGGTCTTTTTAACAGGGTTCGTACTCCTCTTGAAATTCCTGAAAAACTCCTGAATTTTGCTTTTTTTTCTAAGGGCCCTGAAAACTCCTGAAAATTGTGTTTTTTATCCCGATATTTCTTTTTGTCTCCTGAAAAATTACAATCGAAGAGCAAAAAATAAAATTATGATAAAACATAAAAATATGACGTTTCCTTCTTGATTAGAAAGTCGCTGGAATCCGGAATTCTTACTTCTAACCTTACTTATCGCCGCAAGAGTCTGCCGCGCATGCTCCGAGTCACCGCAATCGGGAAAGATGGGAGAATTGATATTTAGTATAATTTTTTGCCAATTTTATAAAAATTGTCTACAAAACCCCCTTCTCCCCTACAATTGATTTTTTTTTTCATGTTATCTCCTGAATTTTTTGTACTGTACTCCTGAAAAAATCCTTAGAAACTCCTGAATTTTACTATCATATATACAGTATGAACCCTGTTTTAAATAAATCGTAACTTAGTTAGTTTACTAATTAAATAATAGTAACTCAAAAAAAAAAAATAGTTGTCTCAGACTTTCCGCCGATGGTAACAAACCAAACTTGCGAACTGTTGCCAAACGGCGATTAAGAAATTCGACCCTTTTTTGTCGTCACATAAGAGAATTATATATAAATATATAGATAGATAGATTATTCAATTAAACCATAAAGGAATTTTGATGATTCATGCACCAAAAAAATACATTGGAAAACTAAATCGCAAAAATGTACACACACCAAATTATTAATCAATTAAATACAATTAGTTGCTTCTTTCAATAAAAGAGGCTGAATTGTGCTCTCTTTGCCAGACAGCAAAGCCTTGGTATTTTAATGAAGGAATGGCCCAAGAGCCCACCATCTCTGCGATACGGTAGTTCTCAATTTCAGCGATAATTAGGGTTACAATACGTCCGGATAGTCAGGACTTCAAGCTGACGACCGGACTCGTGTCTGGATCTTCAAAACATCCGGATTTACGCCATTGAATGCAGCGAGAGAGAAATTCGGTTGAAGTTGAGAAAAATTTACGTATTCGAAAAAGCTGGCGCAAATGAAAGAAGATTCATTGTTTTACACTGTCTACATCCATTGTTGATGAGGAAGTGGATAAGCCTCTTTATCCAGGTCTCAGTTCAAACTGAAAATTAAAAGTTTTGTTTTGATTATTTCGTTACTATAATTTTGAATTACCAAACATAATAAAAATTGTAGATTCTTTGCATTCTGGCGTCTTAATTTTTTTTTTTTTTTGCATTTCCTCCAACTCTGTGCTACAGTTACGAAAGAGGGTCGTAGGCAGCAATTAGAATTTTATACTATACTGTACTCTGACCCTCCCCCCCGGTTGTGTCCGGATATCAACTGAAAAATTATGGGAACGGTATGTTTTAAGGACTTTTTCACAATTTTTTTCTTATTTCTTTCTCGTGAAAAAAGCAGAGGCATAACGGCGTTCCAGCTCCACTACACCCCTGGTTCTTTTTGAGTTTTATATATAATATTAGCATACCTTTTTTTTTTTTTTTTCGTCCTAAAAAAAAATTGCCTCTGGCTGGTTTAGCTGGTGCCGTTTTCGACGCACAGTCGGTATCAAAAGACCGTGTTTTATGGGTTTGCTTCCAAGACTGAAATTATTTCACAGATATAATTCCAAAAAAGGTCTTTTCGGACCCGGACAGGCCTAATAACGTAGGGATTCAATAAAATCTCGAGTTCAATTATTTTGACGATTGCAATATTTTCTCTTTGTAGAGTTTCATAAACGAGAAAGTAAAAAATTATCGAAATATACAATTTCTTAAGTTCCTAGTATATCTTTCCTACAATTTACAAAATGTTTCCTTCCTGTCTCAGTCACTAATTAACCAAGTTATCTATAAGCGCGATAAGGCAGAACCGAAAAGAGATAAGGCAAGGTAAAGGACATACATACATGGAAATGCAGGAAATTGGCTATAAAATTAATGATAACATATTAACAAAGCGATGAAATCACTTAATTAATACTTGCAGAAACAGTTGATTGATAAATTATCTGACTGCCGCCATGGTTCTGAAGCGGTATCATTAAAGTGAACTGTTTTTCAGATAAAAGGCCACCGATGGCATTCTGAGTATTCCAACAAGCAATTACCAGATACAATAAATCACCAGAACTAATTGAACTATTCAAATAAATGATTGATAGCTGTAATCAAAGATTCCCCGGAAATACACTGATATCCGGAAACACACTGATGGATTCTGAGTGATTAGATTTTGAAGTTTTCTTAAAAGTGATTGATGTCAATGAGAAATCTACAAGAAATGTGTAAAACTTCAACAATAAATAAAGTAAGTATTATTGTTTGTTTCTCTCCCGAAGAAAAATTTTTGTTTCTCAACATTTTACATGCATTTGTAAAGGGATTTCAAACGGTTCTTGATAGAGATTATTATCATGTTATATGGATTTACCAGCAAGATGCAGGTTTTAAATCTTATTAACACAAGGACAATCGCTAGTCGCAATAGAAGTCCACATGTCTGCAATTAAATCTCGGCACCAACCAAGAAATCTTATTACCTGTCAACAACTTGGCATGAAGAATACACTCATGCCCAGAAAGGGAAAAAAGAAGAGACAACGACAAGTTGTTGTGCAATTCACAATCCCAGGGGCTATTGGTATTCTGTCTGTGCACGAGTTCTGGACTTCAAATTGTTGACTGGTGATGAGATTTTGTAGGAGTCACGTGGCCTCCTATTGTGCCCAGCTATTGTCCTCTAATGTAAACAGGGTCTTAGATCAACTGCAATCAATCGGTCTACATCAAATGGCCTCACAAATCTACTTGAAGAGGAGATTTAAATGTGCGACGTGCGGTATCTTTCAAAAGGTTTCAAATAATATAAATACCACGAAGTAACTATTTTTGATGCTTCAATAAAACAACAGGGTAAGTTCAGATGTCGAAGCACGCAGTTATCTTCGTTGGCATCAAATTAAAACACCATAAATTTTTCAAACATTTCTACTAAATAATCTTGAACAAAAGTTGATGCAAACTTTCCGGATAATGGGAAGACAAGTAGTTGTAACCGATCTGAATACTTTAATATCATAATTTCACTTTAGTTTTCAATCAGTAATGAATATTTTTTAAAAATGATATAGGAAATTTAAATATTAGAACGGCACTCAGTAACTTTTGAGTAGTCATCCCCAATCGATTCCATCTATAATACTCATTAAGATAGGCCTTTGCAGCATCGGAAGAGGTGTGAAATTATATATATATATATACAATTTGTATATACAGTAGAGTCTCGATAATTCGAGGTGGACGGGACCGGGCCTACCTCGACCTATCGAAAACTCGAATTATCGAAATCATAAAATTTAATAAATAAATAAATGGTAATAAAGCAATTTTTAAATTTCTGTGTAGTATATTTAAATGAAAAATGTACTTATATATTATTACATTACTGCTGATTAATGCACGTTAATTATATCTTATAGTGCTTATTAGAATATCCATTGTAAATCGATTGAATTGAATATTTCTTTTAAGTCAGTCGAGTTTATTCCCCAAATTATAACTCTGCAATGTATTTCAAAAACAGAGTTTATAAGCAAAAATGTTTTCAATAAAGTTTTTCATAATAAATGATTTATTTAAATTATATTAATTTTTCTTTTCATAAAATCTATTTGGGTCAAATAGACAAATCTCAAGTAAAAAATGAGTAGATAGTCGTAAATCTTTTAAGCAAATGAAATTTCCTACTTCGTAGTAGGGAGGAAAGCTTGCTTGATATAAACTGATATTTCTAAACACACTTAACAGAATTCGTATGACTCAAGATGGTGGGGTGGGAGGGACAAGACTGGATTAAGCGCAAGCAAGTTTCGGTATCTTACACATAAAAAAATTAAAATTTAAACTTAGAAATAGTTTTAAACAAAATGGCATAAAATATACAAAACTTGTTTTAATGCAAAGTATTTTTGTTTATAGCTTTAATACAAAGTATTGTTGTATATACAAAATACTCGAATGCAAAGTTTGGCAGGTCTGTTGACTTGTGAGGCAATTAATCAACTGCAAAATAAAAACTAGACTACACATATCTGAGGAATGAATGATTGGATGCTGAATGAATGAGGCATATAAGGTGACAACGTGGCTAACAAATTTATTCCCTTTTAGCATATTATAACCTCAGGCACCAAAAATATTCAGGTTTAAATAATTTTTTTAATAAGGTTCAAACTAAATTAAAATTCTTGTCAGGAATTTAATTTAATTTAAGATTGTAGTTGGATTGTTAAGATTGTAAACAGTGATGGGCGTGCGTTTCGCCCATCACTGTCTCTGACCACACATATCTGCAAGAGAATTTGAGAACATAAAAAAAAAAAAAAAATCCAAGAACAATGTTCTGAAATATAAACGATACTTGATTTTAATTTGAATATGTTCGAGTACATGGACCTTGTACACTAAACGAAAGTGCAAACTTAGATTAGACTGAAAATACCGGGGGGGAAATGAGGGCCGCCCAAAAGTTGACCGGATCCTAGGCAATTGCCTACTTTGCCTATTTAATAATCCGACCCTGGGGTCAGGAGTGGCGCTAGATTCTGACCGACAGGGGGGTCACAATTTGCTGTACGGGGGGGGGAACGTGTAATGAAATTGGCTTCAAATTTTCTCCAGATCTTTATATACCTACTATTTGAATACCCCTTTTGGTGAACGGGATACAAAAATTTTCCCCGACAGGGGGCCCTGCCCCCACTTTCGCCACCCCTGCCTGGGGAGGGGGGGGGGGTAGAAGAAAACTGAAAAAGAAAGCAGATAGTTTCCTTTTGCATCAGTGGCAGCAAATGGAGATACCACCAGTGTGAAGAGCCTTCTTCCCGCAACAAGTCATTGAAGGCATTAAGTCATATATTGCCAGTTCATAATCTCAGGGGAAGTCAGTAAATTGCTCTTGGGTCGGAAATTAGTCTGTCAGCGGTGTTATGCGGGAAATAGAAGCTTGAAAAATGATCGGACTTCGGTGTTCGTTTAAAAAAAAGACGGCCGGTGAATTGACAGCAGATTTATCTCGTGAATTCCATTCTTTTTGAGGGTTCGCCGTACATCTGTTTTGGGATGCGGAGAAATGATATTCAGGTATTAGCCGCGAACTCATCATTCTTAACGTCAGATGCATATTTTTTTGCCTTTGCATCGAGTCTTCGAGAATTTGAAAGACAGTATGCAGAGCTTAGGCTTGTCGAAGATTGAAAACCATTAGTTATTATATGAATTATGATGAACGAATATGCTCATGGCATGACACCAGTGATAGACACAGATAAAAAAAATTAACAATCGAATATTTTAGGGGGGGAATCACCCCACCAAAATAATAAATTACCATTTCTTTTAAAGTAACTATCTATTACGATGACGAAATGAATACAAAATTTTTCTATATCAGATACGATCTCCCATAATTGAAACCAAGTTCATCATTTTATACTGTGCGAGTAAAAAAAAAGAACACAAAAAACATACTGTTTAAATTTTTCTCATGATAATGATATCTATCTTTCTACTACAAGCTAAATACTCCCACAACACAAAGGGAAAAAGTAACATCTTAATAAAATTACCAAGAGATAATCTAAATGTTAACTCTCTAACTACAGGACTTTTATATTTTTTACAGCTATTTAAATACAATGTTTGCAAATATGTGCAAATACTTTTGAAATGAAGGGAATTGTTATTTATATGCAACGCTAACAGTATGATGTAATTAGTAAGAGATAAATAGCCCTAGGAAATCGCGGGATTAGACTAACTTCCAATCCGTGTTAATTGCGGAATACTAAGTTAAAACAGAATTCATAACACATTTTTAATTTCATACTTTCCTGGGAGAATTTATGTGAACTAGAACTATACGCAACTCGAAAGGGTTTTAAAATTAACATCATATTTATGCCATTGAGGACTGTCGCATCTTTGCATATTTTCACTATAGGAAATGGAATTCCCTTTTCGAAAATAGAGAACTGCTTTTAATTTTTATTTTAATAGAAATCCATACAGTTTCGCCATGAGGATTCCATTACATGCATTTTTCTTATTAAATAAATCAATGATTGTTTGGGTATAGAAAACGCAACATTTTTCTTGCGCCGAATACTTACCGACATCTGAGAATAGTTGTACCACGAATGCAGCCATTTAAATTTATTGAATTGGAGTGGAAATGAGTGATTTCGCTTTTAATATGCAATTCTCCAAGTCGCGAAAAATCTTTGTGGAGAGTTTAATTAAACAATCTTGCTTTGTGCAAAGTAGAAATCGCTTAATTATTAAATTAAAAATACGCTCTTATAGCGCTGCATGCAAATAGCAATTCACTTCGTTGCGAAAGTACTTGGAATTATTCGCAAATTTTGCTTATAATACGGATTTAAAATATCGCGTGATTTTATAAAGAAAGAGTAAAAAATCATACGCAATTGCAGAATAAATTCGCATTAAGGAATATTTTGATTTACTATTCCGTCCATCATCATTCATTCATTTCCCTAGCTTCTAAAATTATGATAAAATAGGTAAAAATTAAGTATTTTGAAGCATCGTTTCCATCTTATTAATTCCAGTTAGCTTGAACTTTAGTGGTCACAACTGCGCGTAAAAATCTTGATGCAAAATCTTCTACGAATAACACCCAAAATTATCATTAATATTTTAGACCCGCATGATCACCAGGATAGCAACAACAGACACAGACACACCATTCCAACTGTAAGTAGATCATTCTAAATGATAACAAATGCAGTAGCCGGAGTAAGCAATAGATAAATAACAATGAGCCAATTCACGATCGACCATTTTGCAGAGCGTTCTCCCAGTTAAATATATCTTTGTTGGTCTTAGTAAGAGGAAACAGAAACCTGCCAGTCAAATCGTGCCATTATTATCGCTAATAGGAATCGGAACAACCCATTAGGGACATCAATTATCTTTTTCGATTAGAAATGCCCATCAATCCATGCATAATCGGAGCATGGTACGCAAATTTATTTCGGAAAATTTGAAAA
>BGPR01014073.1:0-40128 GCA_013235015.1 Araneus ventricosus | reverse complement strand
AAATAATATAAGAAAGATAATCATAGCTGCGAAAACCCAGCTTTATATCCTGTCAAATCGGAATTCCAAACTTTCTTTAGACAACAAATTGTTATTTCGAACACCGATAAGGTTCATTGCAGCTCACACCCACATGAAAAGACTTGAACCTCTTCATAAAACCACAGCTAAGTAAATTACAAATCTGCCATAATTCATTTGGGAAAAAAATACTGTATACGCAAACCCATAAAAAGTATACAAGACTTTTTCTCAAGAGTGCCAAAAAAATCTTTATAAAAAATTGACAACTGTAACAATATAACATCACACATACATGTAAGTGTACGATCCCAAAAGCAATATAAATTTGACGAAAAGCAAGAGCAGCCATGCATAGGAAAGCACTGGGCCGACTAATCCAAAGTGAGATTTCCTGTCGTACGACGAGAAATACCCAAACAGGTACAAAGTTAATGGTATATAATATGTGCACTGACCTATTAAGTTCTTTACCCCTTGCCCTTCTTTCTTGACTCTTACCTTCTTATTATTGTAAATTTAATTTAAAAGAAAATAAACCCATGCAAAAGTAATTACTTAACTTTTTAGATTTAAATCTCGGGCGAAAAACACTGAATCAAAGCATTGCGTCGAAAAAATCACCCCTCGTCTTCGATAACCGAAGAAATATAAATCGAAGGAAAGCAAGAGCAGTCAAGCATAGGGTCGCCGGAAGCAAAAAAAGTTACTCACTAACCTCTCATCAATACCTAGACAGCACAACAACTCTAAAATGAATAGGTTGAATTGGCTTTCCTGGGTGTTGAATGATTGAAAAAAGGCACAGTAAAGGTTAAAGATGACCATTCGGAATGCAAATAGCAAAACAGTAATGTTATTCAATTGTCTTTAGTCTTAGTCCTGGCTAATCGAAAAATGTAATCAGTAGAAAATATATACTGGTTTGGTTATACAAAAACAAATTCGTTTATCACAATGTCAAAAATTCAACATTTTCTAGAACAGTATTTCATAAACTTAACTCCCAACAATTTCGATTCAAAAACATCTCAAGTATTGATCCAGACTCTCGCGCCGCCTCGCAACATTGTGCGAGTTATCCTTTCCCGCTTCCTCGTATGTATTCAACGGACGATATTTTTCAAATAAAAAGATAAATTTTTGATTTGCCGTGCCGCTAAAGTTCGAAAATGCGTTGTTAATAAGGAGTTAAAATCAAAATATCCATTCATTAAAGAGAGTACCAGCAACTTTAAAAGTGAAAATGAATGTGTAAAATGTAGAAATGTAATTTCGATTTAAATAGTTGGGAAACTGACGATGAAAAGTAAATTAAATCTGCCGAACATAAACCTGCCGTGTCAGTAGCGGTGTCGAGTAAAAATGTCAAATCATGTTTTAAGAAAAAGCAATTTGAAGAGGCGGAAATAAATTAGCTGCAGCTGAAGGTTTGTTGTATTACCACACCATAATGCATAACTAGTCTTTCCATCAATGGTTTGTACAGTCGCGGAAAAAAAACCCATCCAATTTTCAGGAAATAGATATAGTAAAAAATTTTATGTTTAAAATTTTCATAAGGAGTGGTAAACATATTAATAATAAAACTAACTTCAAAATTTAAAATGGGAACACACATTTTTCTTAAAAATCTTTAAAACTATAAGAAAATTTATGCTGGAATTCCAAGATCCATTATCCCAGCATTTTTTGTTTAGAAATCATAAGAAAATGAAATTTTGAGATTCTAAAGTTAAAATAAAATTTTGAATCTTTGCTGACATATTGAGAAATAATGTAACTATTGACCTAGCTTTTTTTATGCAGTAGTACGAATTATTCTGAACATTTTACACTTTTACATTTTATTTTCAAATAATTTTGAGCACAGGAAATATCTTATCAAAATTGATGTGAAAACATTTTTGAATAGGAACACTTATATATTTTAACAGTAATCGAATCATATGGCCATTTGATAAGATATGCAAAATTTCGCCACATTCGTACAAGAAGTTTTGAAGTTAGATTAAATTTTCTGTTTTCGCTGTAAAACGATGCATTTAAGGAGCTGTCATATTTTTCGAAAACGTTTTCATTATTAAATATAATCATTTCACCACTTTATTTATAAAAATTAAATATATAAATTTTTGACATGTATATAAATCAAAATTTTATAAATTAAATTGGTGTAATATTAAGCTATTTATTTTTTTACGCACAAAGTTTCAGAGATTGTAAAATGTAGATCATTGCATTGAAAATAACTTTTAAAGTGCGAAATCATTTAAAATGGTGCTCCAACATTTAAACGACAGCAGAGATTATTTCTATTTAACTGTGAGAGAAACCCTTTCCTGTTTAGAACACAAAATGTCGATCAGAAATGTGTGTTGCTATTGAAAATTTTAAATATTTAGATGTCCCCTTATGAAGTTTTTAACCCTAAAATGTTGTATTATACGTTAATTTCTTGAGATTGGTAACTTTTTTTCAATACCCAATGAACGATCGCAGAATAATGAAGGGTGGATCTATTTTTTTTCCGCGACTGTACCTTCAAATAGATTAGAGCATGTTGCGATGCCAAATTTACTTGTTCTGGAACAAAATGCAGGACACTAATAACTGTTGTCCAGGTACCGTTTTCGAACCAGTCATTTAAAGGTTGATGATTTGAATAATGCAATTTTTTTATCCATTTAGTGGGAAGCATCGAACTAAACGGAAATAAAATGGATTCGACTAATCGTAATATACATTCCATACAAATGCGCTTCATTTTATTTATATTAACGTCCCGTTTTGAAGCAACAGGATGGTTAATTTGAGACTGACCTCTTAATTTTGAACTCTGGTCAGATGAGGAAGATGATACCTGAGTTGATAACCCTCTATCCAAACTTTCGGACCACACCAGCGGGAGGATGTTTGATCCCCGACGACTGATTTAACATGCAACAGGCATTCATTCATTCATTCTTTAGAAATATCTAAGAAAAACTTTTTTAAAAAAGGTTAATTGATATGCTATTGTACTAAACCTTTTCTGTACGATTATATGTGTTGTATCTATAACGAATCTTCATTTCCGCTTAATTTAGCTTTAGACAACCTATATACCCAACATAACATATTATTACTACTATCATAGTTTTTTATTAATTTCAAAAATATGGTGAACGCGCTCACAATTTTTCCCTTTAAATGTGCCCTGATTTTAAATTTTTGATTAATGTTCATCTTAGGAAATGATATCAGTTCAAACTAAGTAAAATTAAAATAAAAAATTATGATTTTTGACAGTAATAGAGAAACATATATTAATATCTTTAAAACTATTTTTATAACCAAGTCATAGTACTCGAAAAAAAATATTTCAAAATTTTGGAAAATCAAAACCTTAAAGGAATAGTGCATATTTTTTCAGATTATTCCATATGAAATTATATATTAAATTGCTACAGCTATTGCACACAAAAATAAAACTAAACTTCATTTTTTAAAAAGTATAAAACCGAAAATAAAGTTTTAAAATATCACATATTTGTAATTGATTTAAATCGCATTTGATAAAAGTTTTGAAAAGATTTCAACCATGCCAAAATTATCTCGAGGAATCTTGAATAATAGGTACTTAGCAGAAGTCATCGATTTATTCCAAATGTGCTCATCATAATCTTTATATATAAAATGCAAAAACGTGAGTCACTCACATGACATACTCATCACGAACTCTCCCAAACCACTAGGACTAGAAATTTGAAATTTGGCAGGCGGCTGCTTCTTGGGTAGTAGGTGCTCACTAAGAAAGGAATTTTAGAAATTTTAATTAGAATTTAAATGGTTTAAAAATCACTTTCCTATCCTATTATCGCACAAAAACCATTTTTACATCATCTTAACGATAAAAAATATTAGCTTTTCAATGACACTGATCTTATTTCCATGCGATATTTTGTTCAATTTTATTGAATGTTTCAAAATGTTTTAAGGTATCCGACTGTGTTCGGACACATTTTTTGGAAAATATCTTATATATATTTTTTGACGTTATTTTTCAACTGCATATGTTTTAAAACTATGAAAATATTGTAAAATTAGCTTTCAAAATAATATTTTTTTGAAAAAACCGAGAAATTTGAAGAAAAATGACTAAAATAATGGCCTTACGCTAAGAGCCATAGACAAAATCATATTCTAAATATAGATAAATCCTTGTGGGAGTACATTTTTATGACAGTTATCTGTGTTATGCTCTAAAATATTTCTTGTACTTTAAAATAGTTTTGAGATATAGCTGAACTTAATTACTAAACTGGTAATTTTTCATAAAAAATACATTTCGTTTATATTTAAGCATTTAAAAATAAAACTTGATTTTAAAATTGACCTTAGTTTTTAGAGGAAAACATCAAGCATATTACAGAAAACAATCTCAAAAAATTTCATATCAATAGTTGAATAACTTTTTGGGAAATCATTGTTACGGTCGACAGTTTTCTTCAAAAATATCATTTCTCAGAAAACACATTTAAAGTTTTCATGCAACATAAAATAATGCTTACAGTTCGGTAATAAAACAGCTGAAACTACGTAGAGTAAAAAGTGAGTCAGTTTTAGAAAGCTGGTTAAACAGGCTACAAAATTAAGTCATGAAAAGTTTTTTGATAATTTCATCAAAAACGACGATTTTAAACCAGTCGGATACCTTAAAACATGAATTGTAACAATGCTTTTTTGTTGTAAATAATATTCAAACCATCTGTTTATTTCAGCAAATCTTTTGCAATTGTTACGGTTGTGATAGTATAAATTGATGACTTTTGAAATTAACTCCAAAGCAGAATTTTCACTTTAGTACTCATTGCATTTTTGAAATATTTTATCGCTACTGCTTCAAAGTAATATTTTTATAAAGCGTGGCAACAGATATTTGATTTCAGGTCTGTTTGTTTCTATTGTGTGTGAGGAACACTGAAATCATTTTCATCCTTTCTTCAAGCATTTAATCTCATGCTTTTCTGCCATTTTAAAATTATGAGGCATGAAAGCTCTTTCAAATTTTTGCATATTGTATTATAGTTAATTTTTTATTAACATTTTGGTTAGGCTTAAGAGTACAGCACTGCTGCAATACTTGAATTTTGTCAAGTGATAACTCATCAAATTTGATAATAGAAACTGGAAATTACAGCCTGAAATTAGTAATTACAAAAAGGCAACAGTGTTCAGAATAACTACCTAATATCTAAATTTAATTGTCTACCTCCTATTTCACCCGGGTCTTTTAGAGGTCTATGAATTTTTTGCCGCATTACTTTTTGTACCCACTGGTTCACTTGGGCCTCCAGCATGTTCGGCTTTCGCGACCATATTCAGCGTTAATCATTCTACCGATGAGTGACAGATGAATTGAGTGAAAATTTTTTGAAACTCAGTTTGTAAGTTTCGTTAGCTGCGATGCATCAGACAGAATTGAATCGCTGGCATTTTAAAATTTAGGTCTTTAAATATTTTACTAACTATCAAATACGAGTACAATAAAATATTCAGTTTTTTGTTCATCTTTGCTGAGTTATCGTGGCTGAAATTTTGATGGGTAATACTATAATTAATATAAAATACAAAAATAAAAACTAATTTAAACGGTCGAACCAGTTTTTCCCCGAAGACTGTTAGTTCTCTGATATAATGAATCAATTGGCAATAAAATATCCGGATTATACAACAATAAATTTTCCATATATCCATACCAAAGATACAACATAACGCAATTTAGATTCGTTTTCGTTCGAAATGAAGTATTAAATCCAATTTCTACAAACAAGGGCGCTCCTATCGGTTAACACATGCAGGCGCGAATTCTCTATATATCCTCCTCCTTAGATATAACGTGTAAAAAATAATACCTACCTTGACTTGTCTTAACAATGATACATTTTAAAAAGCATCCAGAATTAGCGAAAAGAGTATAGGTTGTTTAATGTAGCTCATAGCCATGAAGAGTGCTTAATTTCAAGTATTAATGCTGTCGAACTGTGCTGATTCAACTCCGGAAACATGCTTTCTTCCGTAAGTTGAGAGGAAGCCAGAGACAAAAGTAAACAGTACCTTGCATTTCCATTGTTGTTATCCCACTGCTGTATCTGACACTACAAATAATACTATCCTAAAAAATTTTGCTCCTCATATTGTAAAATTCACATATTCAAATCATATCCTTAACAAATGACTTAAACACTAATTTCCATCTACCAGCATAGATATAAAAATCTATGCTTTATATTGAAGAAAAATTATTATTATTTAACACACTTTGTTAAATAAAAAGTTTTGAAATTTTATATAGGAATTTCTACAATATAAAAAGTGGTAAAAAATTTTAATTTTTATAATTTCATATCGATTTCTTATATAAAATTTCAACAATTTTAGAAGTGGTAAAAAATTTTAATTTTTATAATTTCATATCGATTTCTTATATAAAATATCAACAATTTTAGAAGTGGTAAATTTTATTCATATATTTTCAAATCTGCATTTCGAACTAGCCATGGGTGATATCTTTAGGTGAGCTTATTTATTCTTGTCTGTAAAACTATTTAAATACTTAATTTCTTACAAATTTACAATACAGGGAGGATAAAAAAAATCCGTAACCATTTTAAGGAACCATAAATAAATAAGATTGTAAAATAGGATGCGGGTTAAACATTTCATGCTAACTGGTGGTTTTTTCTTCATGTCATAGATAACATTTCATACAAAACCTCCCCCTGGCGGCATTAGAGTATCTATACATAAAAGACGGAAATTATACAATTATTATTAACCTGCAAAACCTAATAGTTCATTTAACTATTAGTATAGCTCCATTCCAAGAAGTTGTCCGGGGATCATCTTTTGCCTTACGCAGTGTTATTTTTCACGTTCACAATAACATATATATAAGAGGCCGATGATTTAGACAGTGCACCTGCTTCACCTTTTCCAGTCAAAGTTTCTTCAGACTACGGAAAAAGATTGGCATATACTTCGATTCAGCAAAATGCTTTATGGTACCCGATTAGTTTCGGAGAAAACATTTTTAAAAAGCATTTCAGGAACACTAACAGAGCTAAATAACAAAATTAGGCTTAAATAGTCAGATTTAGAGATAAAAATTCATATGTAATCCGTAGTTTTTGAAAATAATAATTTGTTTACTAAGAATTTTAATAAAAAGTTGAATGTTAAGTTTAACAGCATAATTGAACAAATATGGGACATATTTATTTTTAATTTCCCATTTTTACTACTTCTCAAACTATCTACAACGTAATAGACCTCAAGATCAAATTTATTTTAATAAATAAATATTGCAAAAGCATTCAAATTTGGCGTAATTGATTTTTCGCCAATATTATACTATGTTTCGAACTGAAAGTAACTGTAAAACATGTCTTAATAACGCTATAATTAAATTTGATGTCAATTACACCCTTAAAGGTTTTTGGAGACCTGAGTAACTCATTTCAATGAATTTTATTTAATTGTTTTGGAGTTATCACTTTTTTCGTGGACCAGTTTAGTGAAATATTCATTTTTCAGAAAACGCATTTAATAAATATAATAATACATTAGTTCCAAAAAATATGAAGGATAAAGTATTCAAGGAATAAGAATGAAAACAATGACTGTTTTAGAATCTTAAAAGCTGTGGCCTTTATCTACGAAAATCGCCTTATGTCAAAATTTTATATAGTCAATTTTATGAAGTCAAAATTTTTATACTGCCGTCTTGACCTATTAATCACGTTCAGCAATCTATTTTTGATACTCTCATATTTTACTTAAAAATACTTCCACTCTTCAGCGATTACATTTTAACGACCTAATAGAGCTTAGAATTTCATACTTTTAAAACCATTTAGCTGCCGCACCGAGAAAGCGCTTCGGGTTGATTGGAGGATCATCCTCTTTGCGGCTCTTAAATTGATGTAAAATATCAACAACATTCAAATATTCACAAATCAGTCACTTTTAGTGGCAGAAGACTGCAAGTATTTGGTTTAATACGTTAGTGTCATAGCTTTTATTTTTTAAATTTATACTAGTTTTCCTAGTTTATTGTTTTTAACCTTAAATGGTTGAAATCTGAAATTGAAAGTCAAGTAGTATACCTAGGAAAATAAGTGTTAGGTATATAGAAAGAATTATTTTTGAATATTTTTTTAAAATTAATAAATGGAAATAATTTATTGTTTCATTAGAATTTTCCTGATAAAAAACCTTTATTACTGGAAATTTTAGTAAGGAATCGATTATTATCAATGAGTTATTAAGTTATTCAAAATTAACTGAAGAAAGCCGAAAATGTAGAAGTCCAAATATGATCAGCTTGGTTTTCTAGTATAATTTTATTAAGATTTCCGTTCAACGTTTCTTTTTAAAACTTTGTGATGTCAAATTATTAATTTCAAAAAATCTTTGCGTTATGCACTTATAAATTATTTTTTTCAAGGTCGAGATTAAATTTCGTGTTAGCAGAATTATCTTTCATAATTGTGAATTAGTTCTTATATTTTCCATATGATTCTATTACTTTGATGTCTTCTAGGGCCCAATTTCGTAAGATTTATTATGTATTTTTATGTGTAAGTTGTGTGTTTATGTAATAGATAGGTTTCAGAATCCATTCTTTTCCGTAACAGTCAAGCATAAAGTGCCATTTAAGCGTGGTTTATATGAAAATCTGATATGCCATATTTATAAAATTTTGTTTTAGCTTTAAAAATATTATTGAATTCGTATATTTTATCTAGATTATCATCAGAATTTTATAGAACTCAATAGGCAATGAAAAATTTTATTTTCCTGACATTTTTGAAGATAATAGTTGCAGACCCAAACTGAAAAAGAAAACACTATTTCAATCAAATTAGCTGACAAAAATAGTTAAGATAATTAAATAAGCCATCTAAGCTTATGGCATCATGATAATAATTGTTAAATATAAAAATAAAAAAAAAACATTTTGAATAATTGAATAAGTGTAACAAATCAACAAACATTTAAAAATTCATTAAGTTTATAAAACATAACTAATTTTATGAATTTTAAAAATGCCTGAAGCTGCGTTTGAATTTTGAATAATTAATTATATTAATAATTATAAACGGATACATAATTATCACTGGTTAATTTTTAAAAACTTATAAATAAATAATTTACAGTAGGAATCGTTTGAAATTTATTTTTGGGGCAAAAGCATATACAAAAATATGCTTTTTTTTATATTTTATGAAAAAAATATTTTAATTCTCAGTGAAAAATTTATACCGAACTATAATTACCTTTTGAAGTACAGTTTCAGAAAACTCCTTTTCTGCCTGCAACTTCTACTGAACATTTTAAGAAGCATTCTTTCTATAACAAAATTTTAAAAAAAATCCTTTCACATTAAGACTTCCACAGTCAATGTTTTTTT
This sequence comes from Araneus ventricosus, assembly GCA_013235015.1. Classification (NCBI taxonomy): domain Eukaryota; kingdom Metazoa; phylum Arthropoda; class Arachnida; order Araneae; family Araneidae; genus Araneus; species Araneus ventricosus. Next base: position 30,650 of record BGPR01014073.1, on the reverse strand, counting down.
CCTTGATCAATTATTTTATTGTCCTCAATTTAATGTACTAAAACATTTGTTTTATTTTACTGAATGTGAAATAGAGACCTAATTTGAAAATTTTAGTTCTTAATTTTTGAAAAATAGGATTTTTTTAAAGCAAAACAAGAGTAATCTGAATTAAGTTAAAACTGCGAGCATTCACTGTGATTCAGAAGCCAGAAGCAAGTTACAAAAATAACTGTTTCACGAACGAACTGAGATCGAAAGATATCGTTTGCACAGAATATATCGAAACTATGTTCCTGATTAAGAAATCAAAATTATTATTATGGTAGCATAATTTACAATAAAACCAATCAGATAGCAGCAATTGATAGAGAGACGCGTTCCGCCTGTATGTGAACGTAATAACTTAGAAAATCAGAAAACTAGATGAATGACATTTGGCATAGAATTGCAGTACTTTATCAAATTCTGAACTTAAACAGAGCAGACGCGCGTTTGTGAGAGATATACAGAAGAACTTCGTTTGATATCTTTTTAAAAGAGGGTGCTAATTCCCACGGGGGAAGGCTGCAAATAGACGGATATGATTTGCTGCCGGATAAGTAAGCAGGAACTCGTCTCCCCTGTGGGTATAGTGATGGTGGGGCTTGGGTTCCTCCACCATTGATAGCAAGTGATAGTAAAAATCACCTGGACAGAGAGGGGTCGGGCCGTGGCCAGGTGATTGGCTACTAAGACTCCGGCCTCAGTACTTGTATCTATTGCGGTTGCTGTCATTCCGAATACCGGATTCTAAAGCAGGGCGGGATGAGCCAGTTCTTCTGGTTACCAGAGGGTGCTACGAAAGTACGACCTTAGTCATTCTTCCAGTTCCTTTCCATGAACTGTTAGCCATCGTTTGGAATTCGTGGCTTTCAGAGGACTCTGCAAATCTGCTATTTGTATTTCAGAGATATGCTAGAACCGTTCCAATGAGATGGCTATGGAACTGACTTCTTGTTTTTTATATCTAAATTTCAATTGTTTTTATTTCTTCCATATTGTCTGTACTGTTTTATATTACAAATGTAAATATTTTAGTTGAAACATTTGCAATTTCATTTATTTTGTTTTCAAGTCATTCATTTTATATTGTTTTCGTGTTTTATTTTTAAATTTTTCCATTCCATTTCAAATAAAAATTGTGTGAAATAATTCTACTTATTAACCCTTACCTAATTATAATTTAATTTTAATAATAATAGTCTTAAAAATTGTTTTTTACATTAGTATATCAAGGAAATACGTGCGATCTTTTATGTTGTTGTAGAGGTTGCGTCTACTGGAAGGTTAATTTCTCAGCTTTCTGATAATATGTCGAACTATTTGTTCTTGCGCATGGCAAGGTAGATAAATGGAATCTTGCACTATACAACGAAGCTTTAAAAAAATGCACGCCATGTTGTTTAAGAATAAAAGGAAGCCGAATATTATTTTAGACGGTTTAATTAAGAAGTAATGAAATTATATTCTTGATAATTTGAAATTTAGAAAAATCCTTAATCTCAACTCTTTGTTAAGGATTTTTAAATATTTAATCAGTTATTTTCGAATTATTTCTTTTTGTTATATAATCTATCGCATCTTTATTCAATACAGAACAAATACTGCACAATATCCGACTAACGAAAATTCTTATTTCCTTATAACAATTTTTCTTTCCATCTCGGCATTTAGCTATCATTATTAGTTTATAAAAATAACTACAAACACACCGCTTACTTCCACATTCAATTGCATATGCTTGCTCCAGGAAGACCATGACACGTATGCCCATTTCAACAGAATTATTTGAGTTTTAAATTATTTTAGAAATAGTTTTGAGTTAAGAAAGTAGTTTAGTAAGTAGTTCGAGTTTAGTAATTGTTTCGAGTTCCTTATTATCGGCAATCTGACATTTGTCTTCATGCATGAAAGACCTTTCCACGCCATAGCAAGCCAGAAGTTCCTTTCTTCGCAATAAATTCCGAATTCTTATTGTAAATTTCAAATGTGCCACAATTTTAAAAAAATTCGAGAGTACATGAGACAACAAGTGAGACCTGACTTATTTATTGCATTAAGGAATAATTATTGAGCTTACCTTACAAAAGAAAAGCAACACCTGTGGTGGTCAGGCGCAAACACTAAGCATTCAGAGAGAACTGTGAATTCTCTATTCGCACAAGATGCTCTACAATATTCATAAGATGTTGTGTGACAATCTGAATATCGTATCAACAGTGTGGAGATTTCATATATTATTAATCAAATGAACGACTATAAAGTGCCAGAATCTGAAACCCCTTTGGAATTCTAAGAAATTGATTCAAATATACATCTCTTGTGTGTCAATGTTTGTGCTTATAATAAATTTTAAATATTTCCAAAAATCTATTTATGTCTTTTTTGTGTGGCCAGCCTTACGTTTTTCGTTACATATTTAAATTTAAAAAAGCACGTAGGAATAAAACACTTTGTCAAAAAGTTTTATATGACAGATGCCATCCAAACAGAGTGGTTTGAGAAGTAATTACCGGAAGCTTTTTGATGCCCTTGAAACAACGTGGCGTTTTGCTTTTACCGACCACTAAAAGTTTTTTTTTCCTCCAGTCATGCTGACGTAACACAGAATAGTCACGCGCCAATAGCCATTTTGCGTTAATCCAACCGCAGGTAACAGTGGTTAATGGCTATTCAACAGATTTTAAGCCAGACGTGGCAGTATAGATGTCGTTTAACCCTCTGAGTGGTTCGGTCTTCTTTCTAAAGCGATTCGAAAAGCGAGCGGCTGCAGAACCTTTATCTGTTTTAAAAGTGTGTCTTCCTCCCAACAGAAGATTTTCCCAAAAACGCAGCAGATCAAGTCTCTTACCCCCCCCTCTGAAGTGTGGACAATCAGCAACCCCCGTCGAGGGGCGGGCTGACCGCAAGATTCCTTTCTATTCAGCTTGGAACCTATTCAAACTATGGTTTACTGCTTTCGGAGATCCCACCTGTCGTGTGACAAAATTACAATTCATGCCTTCGAAATGCCTCTTTCTGCCCGTGTCCATAACACCAGATGACAAAAATAAACACCGTTAGACTAGACAAATGCCAGACCCTTTGGGCCAAAAGAATGAAGACTATATTACTTATTTTTCATGTTGTGAGTTTCTAAAAATATGAACATCATCGAAGTTGGATAAAAGTTGATATTCTTTAGATGTCTGTGACTTCAATTTATTTGATGTTTATTAATAGTTGTATTTTAGGTATTGGCTGTACTTCATATTATTAGTTGTCTTTTTTATATTGTTGACTTCAATTTATTTTCAGTCTACACGTCAGCATATTAGTCTACGAATGTAAAAATTATTTCCTTAATTTTAAGGATCAACAACAATGCCATTTATATATATTTTACTAACCTTTGATGGCACTATAAAACTTTTCATTTTTTTTCTTGATTTAGTATTCGATAAAAGGTAAAAAATTTAGAGCCGATCACAAATATAAACGAAGCTTAACTAGCTTAATCCGTTTTGTATGCACATAAACATTTATTATATAGATAGTCATATCAGGCCCGGCCGGAGGGCGGTGCAATCGGTGCGGCCGCACTAGGCCCCGCGTCTTCTAAAGGCCCCGCGCAGCTGACTGATTTTGCAAATTAAAAATGCATTCTAATTTTTTTTATTTTAATCCGAATATACATGCACTTGAATATAATCACGCGATATGTGCACATTTCACGTCGACAGATCAAAGGCAAGAATGATTGGCTTTGAATCTCACTACGTAGTCGAAACAGAGTAAGAAAAGTAAAAACAATGTGTTTCATTATGCTTGCGTTGTAACGGATGATAGTATATTGTACGTTTGGTGGGGAAATAATATATTGGTATTTAAAGGGAAGACAAATGCTTAATATAAAATATTACTGGAAATTACTAAATAATATATTTCATTGTTGCTTGTTGTAATCATACTACTAAAAATTCTTCTGATCTTAATTTTTTTATATTATTTTTGAACAATTCCAGAATATATGACTAGAGACAAAGTTGCCGGAATTGAAACACATGTGCGGATCTGATAATTCTTTTAAAAAACATAGAAAAAGAAAGAAAATTGCTGAAAACAGAAGGAACTCCATTGCAGAACTTTTAAAAACGGGAGATGTCCAACAAATTGACGAAATATATAATTAACAGTTATAGAAAAATCAAAATCGCAAAACTCAATCTACACCGTATGACATCCGCGAAAACAATCCTGATCATAAAATCCTAATGCAATAAAATATTTTGTTTTACGAAATCAGTTTCAAGGCCCCGCAAATCAACTTTGCACCAGGCCCCGCTCTTGTCCGGGCCGGCCCTGAGTCACATAATAATCTATATTCCAAAATAGCCAGTAATAATTAATACATATGAAGGATTATAAATAACCTTCTTAACCCCTGAATAATGTTTTAAATAAAACAATATACTACAAGCCTTTTGTAATGAAACTTGTTATATATGCTTTTTAAGAGGACGAGTTAATAATCCTCAAACAAAAGATTATATTTAGAAAACCAATGCACTAAATGTTGGAAGAAATAGCTTATTCATATACCTTTATTTAGTACGCAAGAGATTATCTTCTATTATAATAAACGAAAATTTAATTCACCTGAAATTTTAAACTTTGATACTATAGTCCAAGTACTAGAGCATGCAGTCGCGAAATTTTCAAAATTAAATTTAATTCTTTATTTATAATTTTTTATCGTAAAGTAATTGCATATTGAGTTTCAGGGGCATTAGAGGTTTTCTTTACCCGATTAAAACGAAAATTGGACAATTAGGGTTAAAAGACCACATACCAAATTTCATTTATCTAAGTCGTTGCGTTTGGGAGTTATAGTGTTCACAAGCATGCGATTACAGAAACCGACAGACAGTCAACGTTTCGAGGGATTTCGTCCAACATTTAATACGGACCTACATTCCTAATTTTTGAAACTGCGTACCAAATTTTATCTATCTAGCTATTTACGTTTTTGAGTTATCGTGTTCATATGAACCCTAACAGACAAATTTCCCGTTTACGGAAAAAATTTATTGAAATATACTAATTTTGTATAAAGTTCCTACAACAAATTTCGTCTTTCTAGCTTTAACCGTTTTTCAGTTACCATGTTCACAAACAAAATTCCAAAATTATGTTTTTCGGACTCAGGGAGGTCTAAAACGTGGAGATTAATCAAAATCTCGTTTTGAAATTTACGACCGACGATTATAATACTTTCTCTTTTTGTACTTCGTTTACTAGAAAGTAAAAACGATCAAACTTTTTTTTCTATCAATTTTACGCTACGCTTTTCAAATGCGCTAGCTACGAAATAAAAAAATTATTGAATTTTTTTTTCTACAGACAATTTTTTGCAAACTTGGCAAAATCAAAAATAAGGAGAAAAATCTAACACCTATTCGAAATTATTCAGGTGCCTTTTCACAATTTATAGATGTCTTGGACGTTGTCGGTGTGGCATTCAAAAATATTTTTGGACCTTTTCATACTAAATATAAAGGAAATTTAACTAACATAAAACTGACACTTTAATCTTTTTTAAAAAAATAAAATTATAGATTTAATTCAAATATATCATACAACTTGGAAAATAAATAACAGTCTCATTATTATCCATTACAGTTCAGAATGAAAATAAAAACGTATATAAAAATCAGAATTTTATTTAAAAAATTATACTTTACAAACTACAGCACACACACAAGATATTGCGATCAAACACATGATCTGGCATGTGACAGTAATATTTTGAAATAATCCAAAGCCAGAGACTGCTATTATTACTGGAAGAACAGTCTTCAAAGTTGTTATTATTGGATCTGGATGTATCAAAGGTTTCTAACATATATTAGTGGATTTCTTTTCTCAGAGCATTAATGAAAATTTAACTTGCAGTTGGCATGGCATTTACCGAAAGCAATTGAATTTAGCTATATAGATTTAACCATTTATAGAAGAATGCTTAATAACACATCAGGAAAAAAATTGTGCTTCAAGGAACTAATGCACAAATACAGTATTCGTATAATATTTTCTGATATATATTTTTGTCTTTTTTTTATTTTAAGCAAGAAATAAACATTTTCGTTGATTATTGAAATAAACGTAAGAGAGTTAGGCTGCAGATATTATCAGTCTCATAATAAGATTATTAAAAGTCTGATAAGATCACACATCCAAACATTAAATTTAGTCGATAACGTTTTCATCTAAACTATATTTTCCCCTGCCTTTAACAAAAAGAAAATATTTTAAAATGTAAAAAATAAAATTTTCTTCCACTTTCTTAATTTTTTATTTCCATCTACGTTATTTTTCAGTTCAGAGTGACCTAAAAATAAATTTCCGAAAAATAATTATTTAATAAAATAATAATTAATTTTCGGAATGAATTTTTTCATTGTAATTTTTATGAATGTAAAAGATATTTTTCTAAATAGTGTAATAATGAAGTTAAAATCTGTTCTAGTCTAAAAAAATTAAACTTAAACTTGAAAATTAATTTTTTAATAAAAATCAAATCTATATAATGAAATAATCATTGTAAAACTGAAATTTTCGATTTGATCTGAAAGATAAAACAATAAAAATAATGCATCATTTTCATATACCTTAAAATTTGCTCTATTTTTTGACAAAAATTTAATTTTACTCTATTTTTGTATAGGAAAAATGAGTAGATGGAGATTATTAATATGAAAGAAGTTTACATTAATATCATAAAACTAGTTAAACGTGGGTAAAATGTGTTGATTCAAAAACACTGTTCAACTATATATAAATAGCAGATTTTCTTAGCAACCCCCTAGGCTTTCAATTTTTTTATGCTTGAAGGCGGTATTGGAACAAAATCTATTTTACTTAAACCACAATATCTATTCTACGTACCCATTCGATATGGATCTTTAAAGCATTGGGTAATTGAAAAAAACTCTTATATCACATAAATTGTATTAAAAGAGTAGCACTTGAAACATAATACAGCATCAAACCAGGCTGACATTAAACCGAACTAATCCGGAATGCGGTTCCAAATTCCGACACACAATGCAAAAAAAATCCGACACTGCAATTCTTCAGGAAAGATAACCTAAATGCAAATAGCATTAAAATTCCCCACACCACAGGGGAGAGTGGGGTTTCGGATCCTGCGACATCCCTAATTTGCAGTAAGTACATTCTTATCAGTCTTCATTGTGCTGACCGTTGCTCTCCCCAGATAATCAATCAAGATGTCAAACCAAGAAAGGGGGTAAGAAATTCGGAAAAGTACGTGTGTTACACTTTAGAGACAGTTCACAATGAACGTAAAATTCAGTGCAAACCGATTTCGGGGTGATTTAGACCACACGTTGAAACGCGTGTTTTACGCTTTTGGGGTAGTCCAAGGTTAACGTAGAAATACGTGTGAAACACTCAGAGGGTTAAACCAGTAAACTACAAGGTTACTTGAGAATAGTAATGCTAGGCTCACAGAGAGCGCATGAAGTGATGACGTGTCTCATCGGAAGCAAGCTTCTTCCTCCCAATGTTACGCAATGGAATAAATAAATTGTACGGGAGCTCTTTTAGCTACAGAAAAACTTTTCCAATCTTGATTTTTTAAAGAAACGTTGTTAAAGAGTCACACATTACGAAATAATCAAAATTTAGAGAGGTTAATCAAAGATTTTATTAAAATGCAGTGATATTTCTAATATGGTCCCTATGAAAGAAAGGAAATAATTACGTCTATAGCTATTAAGCTTTTATACAGTTAAATAAAAACAACTCTAGTTTAGTCTGTGGAAAGTGTTTAAGAACCTGTACACTTAAGAATAATTTTATTTCTAATTATGAAAAACACATTCGTTTCAATATTGGTTTTTCAGTTACTTCATCTATCTAAAAACAAAAGCAAATATAGTTGAGAAATTTCTAAAAAATAAAATATAATTTTGAATAAACAATAACAAAAATATTTTTTTGCATAATTGCCTTCATCGCACAAATCTTAATTGAATTATATATATATTGCTTCCTAAATATATAAATATATGTATCACACAGAATAATAAATATAATATAAAATCTCTTGAACAGCATAATATCTAATATTTGCTATATTAATGATAAACGAATGCCTAATTGCTAATTATATGTTTTAAACAGAATACATGATAACAAAACTTATATTAAATGCCTTTGATTAGAAAATTTCCGCTTCGATTGCGATCAATTTAAGTAGTTTTTAAAGCTCGTTTTTGTACTGTACTAAAAATCAGTCCAAAGCACTTTTTAAAACATAATGTTCCACTCTAGTTTAGAGTGTTCCTCTGTAACTGATTAACTTTTTAATTCATCATTTCATTTCATGGCAAAAATAATGTAGAGAACGCTTTTGGTTTCGGAACTATTATTATTATAATTGCAGGAAATCTAAGCATTAAATTTTAAATGAGATTCCATCAATTCTCTACTTCAAAACTCATAACATAAATACTCACATACTATCAGCATGTCAGAAGACAGCTAAAGATTTCCCTTATTAAACACATACCTGTATGCAAATAATTCTCATAAGATATGCATAATTAATGCACAAAAAATGCAATAAATGTATGATTTTTCTCACTATTTTGATAAATGCTTAATTTTAAAAGTTAGTTATTTTCATGCTAGGTAGAAGTATACTAGTATTTTAAAATACTTCAAAACCTATTAATTTTATGTGAATTTTCATCAGTTACTTTGAATTTGTAATAATCAAATTCGTTTATTAAAAGTAGTTATTAGTAGATATTCAACAAAACTGACAAAATATCACAATTTTTGCATTTTTTGGAAAACTTGTATCTCAGTCTAATTTTAATCTGCAGAGTTGACACTGGACTCAAACTTTAACAAAATTACTCTAGTACAAATTTGTGAATCAAATGTTTCTCAATTAAACCAGCCGTTAAGGAGATGTTTTGGAAAAAGTTAAAAAACTTCAATTATTTTAGTTCAGTTCGACACTAGGTGGCGGTCGGACTCGCGCCAATATCTTCAATTTCGTTTTTAGAGTACAGGCCCAGAACCAACAGAATATCAAAAAATATAAAAGACAAGACATTTTGAAGAGTTAACAATTTATTTAATGAGAGTTTTAATGGGCTATTTATTCAAAAACTTTAAAGTATCTGTATTTGTTCACTATTTTATTGTATATGCTATTTTATATATTTGAATTTTGAAACATAGCTTCTCTCTGACATCATCCATCAGTGTTCTTCATATTCAAAATAGTCTATTTAAATCCGAATAGGTACAGAGTAGATTTGATGATTGATTCTATCAACCAATTTGTTGATTGTTTGATTGTATTAAGTTGATTCCTTAGATATCGAAAAATAAATTAATAACATTATGTTAATTTCCTTAATTTTAATAATATTTTAATCCGTTTGATTCTTTGTATTATAGTTTTTTAATTGAATCATGATTGATTCTATCAACTAATTTGTTGATTGTTTGATTGTATTAATTTAATTCCTTGTATATCGGAAAATAAATAACATTATGTTAACTTAAGCATACAGAAAGGTTGCTGCTGTTCCAGAAAAAAATTTATTTTCACTTTAACGAGTGCCTAGTAGGTAATTTTCAGATTATCTAGGTAATATTAGAAATGAAAAAAATTTCGGCCCTTGAACAGATCACCCTAGTTAATCCGCACATTAGCTAGATAATTTGTAGAAAAGCACTTAAGCGTTAACATATACAATTTTATATAATCTGTGTTAATCTTTTCAGAATAAAACAGTTCAACAGGTTGGTTACATATATTTTGTGGATTATCCTTTTTAAATATATAAATAAATTAAAGCAAAGAAAAAGCTTTCATTAAAGGTGCAAGCGTACTTGCATGTTAATTAAATATTGTATATATGCATAGAATTTTATATTCAAAAATATAAAAGACTCTCCCTCATACTCCCTCTCATTATGTCGCCGAGAGACACCTGGGGAGGAAGAGAAAACCAATGGAAAGAAAATATCGGGTCACTTTGTAATATTTTAAGAAATATAATTATTGACTGAAACAACATAAAATATAATTATTTGTGTAATTTAAAGCCATTTGACAAATATAATTATATACCAATATATAACGGCATTGAAATTAACTATTGGGCCACGTTTAGAGTGGGCAACCTGTTTTTTGTTGCTAAGGGCAAGAAAAAAAGAATCAACGATGTGTATAACCTTTCTCAGCAAGAAAGAAATCTTAAGTCAGTAAGTTGTAAAATTCAATGCAACATATAAATGATAGTAAAATATTTCAGGTAGCACTCGCCACCTGATATTCCTTGTGATTAAATTGTCAACAGGTCAATTGATGGAAGAACTTGGTGCTCTCTGCTAAGTTGAATATTTGAGGGGCGATTTCTCGTCAAATCTGGGAATCATGGCTGTCGTACTGACACAGCTCTTTGGCGAGTTTTTGGATGACTGCCGTGATGACGACTTGTTTGATGAGAGGCAGCAACACGTCTTTAAGCCATACCTGAATTTTCCGTCGAGAAACCATAGTGTGACGAAGTTGTGACTGGAAAAGCTGAAACACGTGCACCATCTAAAGCATCGGACTCTTATATATGTCAATGCGACTAGTGGAAAATAACACTGCGGAAGACAAAACCCAAAACCGGTAAACTGCTTGAAATACAGATATACTAATCTTTAATTGAATTAATGGCAATTGCAGGTATAAAATAAATGTGTAATTTCCATCTTTTATGTGTAGTTGCTCTATTGCCGCCAGACGAGGGTTTTTGAATTAATTTTTTCCATGACATTAATAAAACCCACCAATCTGCATGAAATAATTACCCCGCAGCCTGTTTTACTATCCGATTGTTTATTTTATGGTTCCTTAAAATGGCCACGGATTATTTTACCCTCCCTGTATTTAGATTTTTTAAAAAAATAAGTATCTAAATAGTTTTACAAACGAGAATAGATAAACTCTGAGTCAAAGTGAGATAATCTTTCCACAGTTAGAAATATTGATTTGAAAATATATAAAAAAATTTTGAATTTTGAAAATGTGGAAATTCTTGTATAAAATATAGATTTGAAAATATTTAGAAAAAATTACCACTTTGAATATCGCAGAAATGTATATATAAAATTTTAAAAATTTACATTTAACAAAATGCCTTAATTCTGAATTGTATTTCTTTAATATAAAGCTTAGATATTTATATCTAGGCTGGTAGATGGAAATTTTTGCTCAAGTCATTTGGTACGGATGTGATTTGAATATGCGACTTCTACAATAAGAGAAGCGAAAAGTTCTAGGATTGTATTATTAGTAGTGCCAGATACAGCATAGGAATAAGAACAACAATAGACATGCAAAGTACTGTTTACTCTTGTCACTGGCCTCCTCTCAACCCACGGAAGAAAGCAGTTACCGGAGTTGAAGCAGCACAGTACTACAGCATCAATACTTGAAATGAAGCCCTCTGCATGGCTATGAGTTACATTAAACAAACTATTCCTTTTTCGCCATTTCTGTATGTTTGACAAAATGTATTATTGATAAGACAAGTCAAGGTAGGTAATATTTTTGACATATAATAACTGAAGTAGGAGGATATATAGTTAATTCACGCTTGCATGTGATAAACGGTAGGAGCGCCCTTGTTTGTGGAAATTGGAATAAATATTTCGTTTCTTCATTTCCAACGAAAACCAATCTAAATAACGCCATGTCGCATCTTTGGTATGGATAATTGGAAAATTTATTATTGTATATTCCGGATATCTTATTTCGATTTAATTTATTGTATTAGACAATTGTGACGAGCACATTAGGAATAAATAGATGACTTCTGCTAAGTACCTATTATTCAAGATTCCTCGAGAAAAAAAGGTCGGGTTTGAAATGTGTTTCATAACTTTTTTAAATGCGATTTAAATCAAATACCAATTTGTGATATTTTAAAATTTATTTTCGGTTTTATATTTTTAAAAATTTTGCGTGCAATAGCAGTAGCAAGTTAAGATGCTCTTCATATGGAAAAATCTGACAAAATATGCACTATTCCCTTTTTTATATTCCCCTATTTTGATAGATTTATTTTAAAGTAATATGAGTTTGTTTTAAAAATAATTTTAAAGATATTAATATATCTTTCTCTATTACTGTCAAAAATCATAACTTATTATTATAATTTTACTTACTTTGAACTGATATCATTTTTTAACCCTCTCGTATCTAGCCAGGCGGCTCCGGGCGGTCTACATGTTTCCTCTTAACACCTACGACGGCCGGTTTTAGGCGCTTTCCATTGTTTGAGGGGTAGTTGGGTAGAAAGATGGCTTCATTGATAAGCGTGATAGGATGTCCAATTATCCTTGTCGGGGTCTTTTGTACAGCACTTTTCAATTCCCTGAAGCAGAGGGAGGGGAATTCAATGAAAAAGACTAATGGGAACTTTCATTACATTACTCTACATTGGCTTTATACCTTTACAAGCTTTCTCCGCACATAATAGGAAATATTTTATAGCTGAATTCAAGAAGAAATATTTCCCATTGTACTCCTATTTTCACCCTTCGTTATACGCGTTCGCTACATATTTATGTCCTTATTTTTTCGTTCTCTTTTTTCTACTAATTTTTTTTCCCGAGAAAAAATATATTATTTAAAAATAAAATAATAAAGACTTAAGAAATGCTAAAAAGCGCAAAAAATAAGTTTAGGTGACTAATTTAAATATTTTCATAAAGAATTACTAATATTTAATGAAAAATGACAACATTTTAAATATACTTCATTTAAATGCTCACCACAGTCCCAATTTATAGTATTTTTGACAATATTTTTGAGCAGTTTCGTACCTGCTTCTACCATAATATTTTTATATATCTTTATTATACATTAATTTTGTTTTTTTTTGTCCTGTACCGTTGATTCCAAAAATAATGTTCCCTTTTTTTTAAAATTCCATTGGAAGGCGGGCATTGGGCGTCACTGCATAAAATTTATAATAAGTGTAAAATAAGTATAAAAATTATATTAAGTATCCAACAGAGATTTTCGTTGGCATCAATTCTTTTTATATACTTATCCGCATTTTTGTGCTTAAAAATTACAAGGGATTCATTACAGAGGTGCTTTGAATGTTCTAAAAATATAAAACACAATACAATGACAAGTATTTCTTGAGACATCATATTTTCAGCATAGCAAATTTAGAACATCAACTTTTGTTTGGCATATTATAAAATCTAACAATTTCTTCTTTTTTCGTTATCACCTGTCGCTTCGTATAGAAACTGAAAAATGCATTGTAAATAATTATGAAATAAATTTACCGTCAGATTGAAAGCCAAATATTCAATACTTAACTTCTCGCTTCTTTTTGGGTAAAAAATCTTTGAGTAATCTCTGTTTATTTAAAGGAATTACATTGACACAAACTATTGTATATCTCTGTCAGAAGTGTTTTAGAAAGCTTGACACTAGAAAACCAATGATTTCTTCTGCGTCTAAAATATGGGTGATATGATTTCACACCAATTCAATGTTCGCCTTGAGGATGATCCTCCAATCAAATCGCAATTCTTGCTCGATGCGGCAATTGAATGGTAAAATTGATTAATTACGAAGATCTATTAGCTCCTTCAAATTTTGTAGTTTAAAAACGGACATTTTTTCGTTTAAAGTATGAGAGTTCGGAAAAAGATTGCTTAGTAAGATTAAAATATCCGAGGGCTGTATAAAAATGTTGACTTCGTAATTTTTTAGCAGCACAATCATTGGCTAAAAGAAGTTAAAATTTTATTCTTTATGTCATTTAAGCATTTTTCTGAATCGAAGTATGCGTCAATATATCACATTATAGAAATTAGCTGTAGGGCTACGAATAGACTCCTCTATGGAAAAAATATTAGCGATATGTATACCATTTCAAAGCAAGAGATAGATCTTAAGTTAATAGGTTGTAAAATTCGGTGCAACTTATACATGATAATTGAATGTTTAAGTTAGAAGATAATTTTGAAATGTGACAAATGATACACGGTTAAAATTTCATCTCAGAAATATAAAATATGTTAGTTACTCTTTAATTATAATTCTTTTTTATTTAAGTAACGGAGAATTATTCTAATACTTAATGAAAACCCCAAAGACTTTTATTACTTTTACATCATAAATGCCATATCTCAGTATTATCCGTCTTGAATTCAGTGCAATATATCTTCGCGTAATATATCCGTCAGTAAAAACGCTTCTTCTGCAATCCGCTGTTCATGGCTTTCATTATATCATCATTTCCAAACGTACGTAAATGCGATACAAAATATTAAAGTACACTGGTGTCCAGAAATAATGCACAGTTTTGAAGATGCTACAAAATTGAAATTAATATGGTGAGCATGGTTCATAATCAGTTGCTGAGAATCGTGGCACATACTATCATCGCACCTCACTTTTTACAGTGAAGATTCGGTCATGAGGGCAATTAGGGTGTCACCAGAAGCGGATGAAGGTGAAAATGGATTTTAACCCATCCTGTTTCAAACAAGGCTGGTAACAAAGTGTAATTTCCATCAATAATTTTGTTTGATGTGCATAATATTTACAAGCAATTTCGTAAACACAGAACAAGTATTTGGGAATATATAAAAATTTAAAAAATCCAAATTTTTCAGCTTGAATCTTGCTTATAACATATAGATTTTTCCACCAAACTGTACGACACTTAAAGAATATTTGACAATATCTAAAACATGCATTGTATTGAAATTTGAATTAAAACATTTGAATATTACATGAAATAAAGGCACTTGTAGTAAATATATTAAACTGCGCATGTGCGCAACTTAGCGTAGTTATTTTTTCTTAACTTTGGAGCCAGTTAGAAAGGGCAACTTATATAAAAAATTCCAGTTCAATACCATTGGTACTCAGAAGGAAATTGGCATTCCAACTTGGTGAATTTCGGTACACTTTAAGAGAAGCTAAATGCTTAGAAATCCTATACCAATTGATATTTTTTAAACTTGAATCTTAGATAATAATCATCGAACTGTAATTTAAATTATGTATTTAACTTATAAGTATACATGAGTATTCAGGATAATGAACTTCCATAAAATTCAATATTACTGTTCGAAAAATCAATGAAGAAGAATGTTTTAACTTAATGAAATTCTAAGGTCTATGTAATTCTATGTCGCAGAATGTCGTACTTGCTGAAGAATGAAAGTATTTTTTTAATCTGAGAGTATCAAAAAATATTACTAAACATGACTTAAAAGTCCGGACAGATGTATGAAAATTTTGGCGTCGTAATTTTTTCAGCACTACAATGACAAATCAACAACATCTATTTATATAAAACGCATATGCAGACGCAAAATCGGGCCGAATTTGTTAATCACATTTTGGCAACACCTCGCAAGCACATCTTTTGTTTACATCTGTGGAAAGTGAGAGATTTTTTAAGAGCACGTTTTTCTTTTTAACATCAATAATTTAAACAAAATAAGTTTAAGTCTTGCAGTTTCGATTAAGCAAATGAATAAATGTTTAATTTTGAATAGTTATTATGAACATTAGGGTGTCCCAAAAAATGAAAGTCGTTTGTTTTTTTCTCATACCTCTTATTTTTTTCCTTTTATGTCAAAACAATTATAAATAAAGTTTTATGCAATTTGAACCACAGCAACCCGTGCCGACTTACATTTAAACGTGTCAATCAGTACTTGTGTATAGCGAACGCTGACACGTATGTTTTGCGGAGCACAAAGCA
This sequence comes from Araneus ventricosus, assembly GCA_013235015.1. NCBI lineage: Eukaryota > Metazoa > Arthropoda > Arachnida > Araneae > Araneidae > Araneus > Araneus ventricosus. Next base: position 14,796 of record BGPR01014073.1, on the reverse strand, counting down.
GCTGCAAATGTAAAGTGTTGTGGTAGTAAGTGTTTGTATAATTTTTAATCAGTGAACAGAACATGGCAGTGGAATTTCGTAGTTCTAAAAAAGTGATATTTTTAATAGGGGACATAAAACATCAAATAACGGGTTCAAAACTTCCCTCTAATGGACAAAGTTCTCGCAGTTTTGTTTTACAATATTCGAGAAGTGAATTTAACTGTTAATTAAAGAGCAACTCTCGCTATTCGCGAATGTATTTTGGGAAAAGGCACGTATATCTACCAAATTGTGTGAGGAAACTTGTTAACTTGTATCAAATTTGGGGAGACTTACAAAAAAATTATAAGACTTATTAAAGCGGCGACAACAAGAATTTATAAGTAATTTATGCAATTTGTTCGACATTGCACACGCTGATGCACTTCAGTTAATTAAAATAGAGGAAGATAGGATGTTCTTGCAGCGCCAAAGAGAGCCTGGGCGACCCGGTCACTTGGGTGGAGTGGATAAAAAACTGGCCGACAAAGAGGAAAAGACGCGACTTCGAGCTGCCAGAGAAGAAATCGGCGAATCAAAGATGTTTACGCTTCAACATCCTCGGCGTCATACGAACCATTGCAAGAAGATTTCTCTTCGAATTCTAGTGAAAATATGGATTCAGAAGATTTCCCAACACTGATCGAAAGCACAGAACCTGGGACAAGTAAATCAGTAATAAGGAAACATTTTATTACCCCAAAGTTAATTGTTGTATTAGACAGGTGTCAGTTAATATGATTATTAACTGACTGAATTAAATTATGGGAGATTCTGTGTTTAAACTTGAAGCTATTATTGATGCACTTGGATGTAACATTGACGAATTTCCTATAAGTAAGTCTTCAATTCAAAAAATCCGAACAGAAAAACGGAAGGAACGTGAGGAAAACATAAAAATTGATTTCCAAAACAAGGAACCTGATGTAGTGACCTTACATTAGGATGGCAAACCGTTGCCTGCTTTGAATGCTCAAAAATCGAAAGAAGAACGTTTGCCTATAGTTATTTCATGTGCACTTAAAGAATAAATTGCTGTGTCGAGACTGAATATTTATACAGGAAAAGAACAGACGCAGACTTTTTCGAAGGCGATCTTAGATTGGAATCTTGAAGACAAAGTCGAAATTCTCTGTTGTGATACTACGGCTTTGAATACAGGTCGTTTTGATGGTGCTTGTGCGATCCTCGAGCAAACATGTTACAGGGAAATGCTTTTTTCCGCTTGCCGCCATCATGTATACGAACTGGTATTAAAGGCCGAATTCTCAGTGAAAATTAAAACAAGTGACAACAAGCCGTGATATTCCACTCTTTAAAAAGCTCAAAAATAATTGGAAAAACATCGATCTCACTAAAATACAGTGCTATACAGAAACAATGGAAGTTTTCCGAACCGTACCCGAACTTGAAAATTTGTTTGACTTTTACCGCGCTGAACTTAAAAATGTTATGGTCAGAGATGAATATCGAGAGTTGATCAAACTTTCTATCATATTTTTAGGTGGAGGTGAAGAAAAAAATTTAAAATCAGACCTCCGGATGCCATGCACCAAGCTAGATGGATGGCCTAAGCGATTTACTCCCTAAAACTATCGTTATTTAGTTCTCAGTTCAAATTAAACACACAGGATAAGGAAGTACTGTTAGATGTTTGCTTGTTTATCGTGACAATCTACGTTAAACCATGACTTCAATTCATTTTGGCAGTTAAAGCACCTTACAAAGATTTGTGCTTTTTGAAATCTTTGAAAGCTTACGAAAATATGAGTGAAAGTATCTGGAAAGCTGCTTTACAGAAATTTAGCCAACATTTATGGTATTTGACTGATGAAATAGCAGTATTGGCACTTTTTGATGATGATGAGGACGAAGAAACAAAATTAAAAATGGTGGCAAATCTACATAGAGAAAATGTCTCGACCCATGACAAAATATACATTCCATCGAAGGAAGAACTTTGTGGTTCATTGTATGGTGAGTTTGATATATTGATTTGTAGTTGTTTATTTAGTTATCTATTTATATCACGCGATTGTTACCTGTTATTTAATTTTTTTACAGAGAAAAGTATCAATGATTTCATGTCAGTCAAAAGCCAGTCATTGTTTTCTAGACTCAAAATTGATGATAGTTTTCTCAACGAGAGTCCCTTTTCATGGGCGAATAACGCTTCGTTTCTAGACGCTAAAAAGACAGTCTCAATGCTTAGAGCAGTGAATGATACAGCTGAATGTGAGCGGAAGTATGATGCAGGACTTTCATGGTTTAATAACGGTTGAGGAGGAACAAAAACTATTTTTGTTACATTGCATACAAAAACACATGAAGATCTATCCTGACTGAAAAAAGGAAACATTGAAACGAAAATATGTACAGAAATGTTTCTTTTATTGTAATACGGTAATAAATATCTGCTTTGAATAAATTGGTGTCTTATGTACCAAAGAAACATACATTTTACAATCTTTCCATAGTATTCCTCGTACAAGATTTCACATTCAAGTTTGACCTAAAGTCGGCACGGGTTACCTTTATCTTATTGCAATAATACTTTGTATTTATGTTACTGATGTGAAATAGAAAAAAATAGAGGGTGTGCGTATTCGATTTTGCAAAAACAAATTTTCCCATTGTATCTTGGGACACCCTAATGAACATTAATGAACTATTTTAAGCAACTTTTCTCCATAATTTGTCCTTTTTTCGATGAAAAGTTATTAAATCATCTGTCGACAACTAAAATTCTCTGTGATTTAAAATATAAATGACTACCCAGAGGAAAAATGTATATCTCCTGACTAAATAACAATTGGATTGAGTATGTATACAAGAGGGGAAGCTTTTTTGAGCAACATTTTATTGGAAAGAGTGCATGTTTAAAATTTTGGTTATAAAACCAACAATTTTGGAAATTTGCAAAAAGGATATCATATATGTTTTAAAAAGCTAAAACAAATTAATTATGATGCGTTTTAATTTTTAATAGCTAATATGCACATATTTTATGCCAATTTCCTCCCTAATAAGTCCATTTTTTTAGCTGAAAGTTTGTGAAATGGAATATATCACCTTTTTTTGTGGAAAAGGCAAACATTTTTGAAGAGTTTGGAATAAAGGCTATCTTATCAATTTTAAAAAGCTAAAAATATACAATTATTATAATTTCAATTTTTGTATAGTTAATATGAGTATATTTCCCCCATGCCACATTTCTGTTTAAATTGTTCTTTTTCAGTTAAATGTTGATAAAATATGTCATCAATCGGCAACTTAAATTTTTTGAGTTTTAACACGTAAATAACTACCCAGAGAGAAAAGTTATATCTTTCTTGGCTAAATAAAAATTGGAGTGAATATGTAACATGTGGAGAAACTTTTCTCTGCAACATTTCATTGAAAATAGGGCATGTTTAAAATTTTGCTGGTTTGAATTTTTGGCAAATAAAATCGTTTAAGATACTGTCAATTGTGTGTGACAAGAAGTTTTAAATGACTGATTTCTGATTATTTAATAACTTATTTTTATTTTTAATCATCTTAGAATTAAATATTTTAGTATTCAAACACATTTCTAACATTTACATATATATATATCTGTACTGTCAGAAGATTTTAATTTTAGAAATTGATGAAAAATTAATTTTAGGAGTTCATGGAATTTCAAACAATTTAGTTTTACTTTTAGTATATAATGTATTTAAAATATCCTATTACTAGCAGAAACACATAACTGTACGGCGAGCGAGCGAAGCGAGCTGGGAGCTGGGAACTGGGAAACCCCCAAGAATCACAACTTGATTCTTGGGGGTTTGCTAGCGTAGCGAGCAGGGGGTGTAAATCCCTAGTAAAATATAAATCTTTATATCATTTAAAGCATTTTGCGAAATCTAAGTGCACGCCGATCTATAACGGCGTAGCGATTAGCTTTTAGGCCACATTTGAACTAGACTACCTGTATACTGTTGCAAAGCGTAAGAAAAATAAAAATCGTCGTTATGTATACGATTTTTTAGCAAGAGATTTATGTTAGGTCAATAGGTTGTAAAATTCAATGTTACTTATATATGGTATTTAAATGCTTCAGTTAGCTCTGCGTCAGGTCGGAGACAAACCCGGGACAACCGATTGGGAAATAGCTGTAATAATCGTTAATTGAATTATTGGGTATTGGAGGTTTATAATAATTGATTAATTTGCGTCGTTTATATGTAGTTGCTCTAATGCCGCCTTAAGGGGGGGATTGTAATAACTTTTTCAATGCCAAGAAAAAAACTATTAATCTGCATGAAATGTTTACTCCCACACCCCATTTTACAGTTCGGTTATTTATTTCATGCTACCTTAAAATGTCTACGGATTTTTTTTACCCACATTGTATTTAGATTTAAGAAAATATGAATTTAAATAGTTTTACAAACGAGAATAAATAAGTTTCGAAACAAAGTGAGATATCAACTATATATAGTTTAGAATTTAAATTTAAATAGTACATATAAAATATTTTACCACTTTTAATATTGCAGAAATTTCTATATAAAATTTTAAAGCTTTTTCATCTAGACTTGATTGTATATTGTCACATATTTTTTTTATAAAGCCCAGAATTTTACATGTCGGGTGGTAGATGAAAATTAGTGTTATATTAATTTGGTACGATTATAGTTAATTAGAATCAGAGGTCTCACACCCCAATTTGATCATCGCCCCCACACGTGAACTGAGAGAACTAGCCACTTCGATTCCCACTCTTTCAAATGGAAAATACCGAAGACGGCGCCATGTTGTGTACCTTAGTATACGAAGATCCTCTTCATAAAAACAGGTAGATTTGATAAGTGTTTCTGAATTTTATGAAAGACAATTTGCATGATAAAATAAATTTTCGCTTTAATTCGGTTTAATTTCGCTTTAATAAATAAAGCAATGAAGTTTGTTTTTTTGTGCAATTGCAATAGACTTTTAAACTCCTCATCTTTATGGAATGATATTGAGTGTCTATGCTATGTACATTGCCAATTTCTGTATTTTTATATATTTATTGCTGAATATATGACATGGAATTAAAAATAACCCCTAAATATATCGATACTTTGCCTATTACCGTCCAAATAGTTATTATTAACTGTTATAACAATTTCCAAGCTATAATTCTTTTATCATCAAAATTAATTATATTGAGTCTCTATTTCAATAGAAATATCGCTATATATTACAAATTATGTATGTGATAATACACTATGTGCCCAAAAGTATCCGGACACTTGTAGATTTTCACATTTTTTGGAATTTCTCCGGAATGGTTTAACTGACTGCCTTTAAACTCCGGACATGTAAAGAATAGACAATAACTCACATTTTACATTGAAGATTCGGTCCTGAGGGCAATTAGGGGACCGTCTACAAACTGATAAAGACAAAAAGGTTTTTGTCCCAACCCGCTTCACAGAATACTGATAACAAGATGAAACTTTCAGAAATGTTACTGTTTAATGTGCATAATATTTGCCAGAATTTTCGTAAACTCAGCAGAAATATTTGAGAAGATATAAAGGTTTTCTTTAAAAATACCAAATTTTACCACCTGTTTTTTGCTTATAACAAGCAGATTTTTCTGTTATATTATGCGAAACTTACAGAAAAGATGACAATATTTTAGAGAAGCATTTTATAAAATTTGGAAAAGAAATTTTGAATATTACAGGAATTATGAGCATGTTTAGTAAATAATGTTTTACTGCGCATTCGCGAAACATAGTGTAATTTTTTTTACAACTTTAAAGCCAGATATATAGGGCAACTTATATAAAACAATTCATTTCAATATTATTAATACTTAGAAAGATATCGGCATTACAAGGAGCAGAATTTTAGCTCCTGTCGAAGAGAAGCTAAAAACTGAGGGGTTGTACACAAATTGATATTTTTTAAACTTATATCTTTAAATAGTTATATTGAATTGTATAATGGTTAGAATTTGCTGAATACCCATGAAGACTTATCAATGGTGTCAATTCACGGTCACGTGTCAAATAAAAAATGGCGGCGATTAGAGCCTTCTGCTGATCTATTGAGAGTCTCTCCGTAGCTTTAAGTAAGTAGAAGTTGAAGTAGAAGTTTGCTTTCAGATTTCGCCCAGATTAGCATTTGTTAAGAAATTTAATTGATTTTTTTTTACTTTTTATTTTAATAATGACTGATTTTCTTCAAATTTTCTTCCGTAATATAGTTTTATTTCTTAAATGGTATATTTAATTAAGTTGTTTTCATTAGTTCTTAATGTTTTTTAGATAATTAATTAATATTGTTAACCTCGTTTTTTAACTATTTTTTTTGTGAACTGTTGTTAATTGCGTTTTCGCGTGTATTTTAAATTTGAATAATTTCCATTGCACTATCGTTTTTTGAATTCCTAATACATTTACCTATTTTTACTGAAATTATTTAAGAATTCTTTTTTCATTTTTATTTAGTTTGAGTTCTAATTTATTATTAATATCTTCTGAATTTATTAATTAATATGTACAAGAGTGTTTTAGAAAACCCTTTACGTCTAGAAGGCTTTGAACTTCAGCATATTTTAGAATATGCCGAAAATTTTTCCAATTCGACAGGTAATAATAGTGTTGTAACGAGAATGAAACAAGGCCTTGAATTGTATAATGACAAATTCCTCAGCGACTTGATGTTTGTTATTCCTGAAGACGGCAAATTTACCATCATAGCTGATGTACGAGCAGCAATGGAAAAAAGGGTTAAGTGTCAGCCAGTTTCAGAAGTACAGACTGATTGTAAGTTGGGTAAATTCAGCTTTATTATTTATATATTATTGGAAATATTGAAGGCTAAAAAAAGTTTTTACTTTGTGTTCTAAAAAGAAAACAAATCCCAACTTTTTAGGGTATCAAAAAAGCATATTTTTGAAAAATTAATTTTTTATTATTTTCTATTTTCCAGTCTTTTACATATTGCATAATTCATTATTTTAAATATTAGGAAATATTAAATTAGATTTTTCTAAATAAACAATTATATGGGATGAAAATGCAACTAAAACAAATTGATTCATTAATATTAATCAATTTTTAATTCCATCAATCATTCAAGACATTAATTAATATTAATGTCTTGAAAATATTAAAATAGTGTATTACCATTAGTAGCCCATAATTGTACAATATTTCATAAGAAGCAAATCAAAAATTTAAAGAAAGTAAAAGTCTTGCCTTTTGTCTTTGTATGAACTGTTCGCATTAAATTGCATTTTAATGCGTAAAACATACAAAAATTAATGCATTAATCCCAATCATTATTGTTTTGCATCTAATTTAAACCTTTTATTTATTAATTACAGGTTTTACAAGCACAATGCACATGCGCTGTTGGGGCGGTTCTTGCATATTGCAAGCACGTGTTCACTCTTTTGCATGCCATATCCGATTACACAGCAAGCAGAAGCTATATTCAGCACCAACTGCAAAATTACAAACATGGCACCAGTCAAAAGCAGTGAAGACAGTTCCACTGCCATGCCAAGAAGTGTTTGGGAAACCTTCAACATATGAAGGCCCTTCAAACACAAATTTCAACTGGGGAGCTTTAAAAGATTTTAGCCTCCCAATTTTTGAAGCTTGCATGGAATAAGTGGAGGCTAAGTATAAATTAACAATTCCCTTGCCAGCTGTTGTTTGCAGCAACATTGACATCAATGAATTCCCAGATGACCTAACGCTGCGAAAAATGCTATTCATAAATATGCATTACAGTAAAGACCTTTCCGAATTGCATGAAATAGAAAAAAAAAAAACAGTACAGCAAAAGAGCTTGGAGTGGCAAAATGGGAGGAAGATACGTCTGACTGGAAGCAACATCAAGGATATTGCATCAAGGGTGAAAGACTAAAAATTTGGCAGCTTCCATCAGACGTATAAAAGATATGGATATCTCTTTCATTCCAGCAGTTGCATATGGCATACAAAATGAAGAATATGTACGGCAGTGGTATATAGCAAGAAATCCACAGTGTGTAGTACGAAAAACCGGCTTGGTAATACATCCTTTTTACCAATGTATTGCCGCATCTCCAGATGGTCTTATTAAGTCAGGAGACGACTACATGCTGTTGGAAATAAAATGTATTTTCAACCCGAAGAACATACCACTAATAGAATTATGCCAAAAAAGAGTGGGATTCTGTTTAGTTGACACTGATGGCAAAATTTCATTAAATAAAAACCATAAATATTATTATCAAATACAGTGTCAACTAGCAGTGTCCAACCTAAAAGAATGTATGCTCGTTGTTTTTCACAACGAGAAAGGGGAAATAGACGATGAAAATTTTTTTGTTCAAAAAATTCATTTTGACATTCAATTTTGGCACAGTATTCTTAAAAAATTACATACGTTTTTTTTTTAAATTTTATTTAGATGTTATTGATTGCTGAATTTTATAGAATATGTGTTTTTTTCTATAATTATTAATATTTTATACAAGTTTATATATAAAGTATGCGTAAGATAAGAATTAACTATGATTTTTAATATCATTAATAGAATTAGATTTTTTACTCTGCACATTAGTTTTTTCCTTAGCATCAAGAATTTCATGTTCACAGTATACTGAGAGGAAAGTGGATGAGGTATTCTTATTAAAAGATACTATATAGAAATTAGTATTTTTTTTACTCAATATATACTATCAGTTATTTCCACAATTTAAAATTTAGAAGAAGCATAGGTTTTTTTTAAATCTATGTATTTAAAATGCAAGCCAGATCTCTTGGTAACGCTGTGATGTCACCAACAAATTTATAAATATAAAAAATATATATTTCCTGTCATAAAACATATTTATTTTACTTGTTTCCAATCAATGTTAAACATTTCTCTCACATATATATCTTTTTCAACATGTCAATGTAATGAATTATTATAATTAAAACTCTAAAACTAAAGCAATGGTAAATTATTTTTCTAGCTATCTATAATGAACATAAAGATTCTGAAATCAACTTTATTCAAAAGAAATGCAGAAATTTTCCCAGTTACTAGTTTTTGATACAGAGGCTTTTTTTAAATATATATATATATATATAATGCAAGTCAATAATAACTGAATGTATGAATTAAAATTTGTATATAGAAATCATTAAAGAAGACAAAGACTTTTATAATTTTTATTTACATTTATCACAAAAGGCATAATACTTCAAAGTGTAAAAATACAATACATACAATTATTATAAAGGTGAAAATTTAAAATATGTGAGCAAGTGGTGGATGATTGAAAGAACTCTAAAAGTAAATCAATGGTAAATTATTTTTCTAGCCATGTATCATGAACATTAAGATTCTGAAATCAGGTTTATTGAAAAGAAAAGCAGTAAATATCCCAGATACTAATGGAATGAATACCATATAAAATTTACATAATTGATTACAGATTAGCTGAATTTAAAATACCATTCAACATTAAGTCAGGTATAAACATCATCAAATAATGTATAAAATCATTAATAAATATCATTATTAAATTTTAAACTTTCTTTTGTCTAAAATATCTTCAACACCACAGCATACCTCGAACTCAGAATCACTCCCTGTCGGTTAAATTGATATGCGAGAATGCAAATTGTAATAAGGGGGGAAAAACTGAGGACACTTTGCTCAAGAATACTACATATAAAATTAATACACTGTGAAATTACTAATTCTAATATACAAACAGAGAAATAAAAAAAAGTAAAATACGAATAATGAATAATAAAGCATAATACGAATAAAATACTCAGATCAATTAACTAAATACAAAACATATATAAAACTGAATAAGACAAAATTAAACTGAGGACACTTTGAAAAAACACACTACATCAAAAATTATTTCCCCCATACATGTAAATGATAAGAAAACATAAAAAAATTAATCAAATCTACTAATCATCAAATAGCAATATCTAAGAATTAAATGCACCTTTTTAACATAATTACAATAACAATTAATAGACTCTCCAGCAAACAAATAAGTACAAATGACATCATCCAGAAAAAAAAATCATTGTCAGAAATTTTCTTTGGGATCAATAAAAATATTCAATTTTGCAAACAACTATTTAACATTAATTAAAGGGTTATGGAAGTTACACAACATGCAAGTAATAAAAAAATAGAATTTATATTATGAAAACTTGTATAGGGGATAGGTCCCTCAAAATAATTGTATATTTTGATTCGGGATATAGACCTTTCTACTGTTACTCGTACATTTGATATCTTGCAGTTTTGAATTCTATCAGATGCATCAAACTGTATACAATCCTTTAAAAATTTAGGGCATTTCAATTTACAACTTATTTTTTGCAACTCTTGTTCAATCTGAAAACCTTTATCTGCCATCACAACGTCATTTGGTTCTAACAGATCTATCAGTTGGCTTTTAATAAAGAGCTCCTTATCCGATATACTGCCACAATATAACGGTGAAATGAAGCTGATGGTCCCTGACGGCATAATGCCTATCATACCTTTTAAAGTATTTGTGTTTTTGTAGAAACTGAAGGTCATTTGCTGTTCTGCTGGACTGTTAGGTTTCTGTATTGGAAACTCAGTACAGTCAACAATGACTCTACAGCCTCTGTTTTCAGAATAGAACTGCCTTGGCATTGACTCGACAACTTTTGATTTCGAGGGAAATATATGTAACAGTTTAAGCTTTTCGTAAAGAACTGTCGTTACGAAAGTAAAATATCTTGAAACTGTCGAATCAGAAATTTCAAGCAAAACAGATAAAAATTCATTTGAAATTCCAGTTCTTAATTTAACAAGAAACAGGAAAAAAAGATCAACAGTTCGCTTACAGAAATTTCCCGTTTGAAGGTCCTCTTCAACATTCAAAAAAGAATAAACGCAAGAAAACCTTTCTTTTGTGAAACCTGTTAGTGCCTTCATCAGAGTGTCATTCGATATATTCTCTGGGATGAAGGCCTTTTTCCCAAGAGAATCTTGTAATTCTTTAAGCTCATCTTTTAGCTTATTCATCCTGTCCGAAACATCGGTAAAAGTCTCAGTCTGTGATGAAACAGAGTGCATTGCACTGTAATCAGAATTTATGTAAGTTCTTTCAATAATTCATTCTTTTATATTTATATATTAAATTTCTGCATATGTATTTATTATATAGGGTAGATGCTCCAATTTTGGCCACATTGGATCTGTTTCTCCAATAATTAACTAGTAATTTCAAATTAACTAATAAGAAGCATTGCAATACCTTAAACCAATCCTTATTTTACTATTTTCAATTTTACTGTTTCAAAAGTGGAACACTTCATGTTCTAGTTTTGGCCACATAACTTCATTATTCTGTTTTTAGCCATTACTTAAATTTAAGAATATCTGGATGAAATAAAATAAACTAATTTAGTTTTGTTTCTCTAAAATGAAAGCAACTAACTTAATTTTATTTCTAAAATAAAAGCAACTGATTTAGTTTTGTTTCTAAAATGAAAAGTAACTGATATAGCTTTTATTCTAAAATAAAAGTAACCGATTTAGTTTTGTTTGTTTTCATTTTACATAGCAATGACTCCAATTTGAAAAAAATACAACTCACCATCTAAAGTTGCTAATGCAGTTAAGGCCATTCAAAATGGAATGTCAAAAACATCTCTATTTTGAATGTTTACCTCACATTTATGTTAGAAAATTTCAATTTGAGGAACCTGACTCGAGTGATGAGGAATATTCTTTTATATGCATGGATTGCTCTAATTTTGAAAATGATTCTCATGAATTGGATTAATGTTGCAATTAAAAATTATAAAAATACATATTTGTGGATACTGTTAATGAGTATAATACTGCAAATTCTTGATTTGTAAGATTTTTTAAAAAACTATGCTTGTGCAATGCCTCTCCCATTTTTTGTTTCATATTTTATCCAAAAAATATGCGAGTATATATAGTTTGTATTATATCAACCAAATTAAATTATTGTTTTCTGCATTTCTGTTTCTTTAAAAAAATATTGAAATCTGTACCTAAAATCAACTTAGGTAAATTTTATTACATATCTTTATATATTCATCAAAACAAATCACATTTAAAATAATAGAAAATAATGTACTAAAATATATATTGCATAAATATTATTTATTTTTAATTAAAATTCACTAAATTGTCTGTTAAAAATATAATATTAGTGTGGTCAAAACTGGTGCATAGAGGTGGCCAAAACTGGTGCAAATTGGGTTATTTCATTGAAAAATTCATAAATCTAAATCTAAAATATTCTTCAGAAAAATTTTATAACTAGCAGAAAGACAATAAAATTTGCTAAGGAATATTATAAGTATGATTTAATATGCTTTAAACAGTTATCCACTGTGAAATTTCCATTTCAAATTTTCTCTTAAGGTAGTCAAAACTGGAGCATCTATCCTACCTACCATATTAATTTTTCAACTTTAATGACACTTTTAATAAATTAGTTAAACTATAATACCTGGATATCAGGCATATTTCCTAAAGTATTCACTAGATGAATAAATTATTAAGACATTTGCCTACTAATTTTAAGCTAGGAGTAACAAATATTGCTACGGTTGTTTGTTTACTTCCATCAATAAAATACAGATTTTGATTTTCAGAACTTTTAAACTTTTGTCAAGTAAATGAGAAATGCACTTACTGTTTTGTTCCGTCTGGTTGCATATTGTTTCCATCTGTTGCAGATGATGGCAAACCGACTTTTGGTGTCTGCTTTGGAGTTTTGGAGAAAATAATAGGAACAGCTTCTTGTTTCAACAACCTGCGTTTTGTAAATCGACAAGTAGAATAAGAATTTTCTTCGAAGTGGTCTGAACAAATTAAGGAACTACAAGAAGGCATATAACCTTGTCTTCGAATATTCTTCAACCAAACTTGTAACAATTGAGAATTCTTGAGAGGAAACGTAAAAAACGTTTTATCTCGGCAATCAGTTTTCGCTTTAACATTAGAGCATCCGATTACACAACAGTATCGCATTTTCCTTCAAATATGGAAATAAATAAGACTGAAAAGTACAGCAACTAAAACGTAAATAATACTTCCGCTTCGTAGGTCCCATCGGCAAAAGTGGTGCGGATTAGCGCTGAGATGACATGCGCAGTTTCGGCCAATTTGATTAGACACGGGACCGTGAATTGACTCCATTAGACGTTTTTTAATAACCACTTCGAGCGAAAGTTCGCACTCAATACTCTTGACTTTAAAACTGTACACAGATTTCTCGGAAAATTTGAATTTTATACCCCAGAGTAAAAATTACTTTATTTTAATTAAAAACAAAAAAAGTGGTGCCTAACCCTTAATTAGTTTTAAGTTTAGAAAGTATGTTTATCTTCAGTATTTTTTGGAATCCGGAAGATTTTGGCTACAACATCTCTAATATACCATTAAAGATTTCAAACTCGTTAAAGGATTTAGTAGAAAGTTACAACTGGGTATTTCCATTTCATATCGATTATGCGAGTTGTTTTAATATTAATTTAAAGATAGATGGAGGAAAATAGATATTTTCTTGTAGATGGCCATCAAGGTTGTAACAGAAAAATGATTGGATTGATATATATAGAAGGATGCCGTTGACTTAAAAAAGTCGAAAAACTTCTCCTCACTCAAGTACATTTGAAGAAATCAAAGCAAGTCTAAGCATTTCTCTTCACTGTGTAGAATCAAGTATACAGCTATTTTTTGGGATACGGTTGAAATTTCAACCAAAATTTCCAAGTGATTTTATTATTTCGTCATAATTTTAGCAAATGTTATACTCTGTCCAAAACTAAACTTTCACACACAGTCATTTTAATTTTTTAAATTTTGAGTCGATATGATAAACATAAAATATCTATTCAATGATTTTCAGCTCCTTTGGTTGATTTAATGATGTTTAGATAAAAGGATTTTATCACTAAATAATTAATTCTAAAGTTCTAATTGATTACAGTTGTCCGTTAAAATGTTTATTGTGGACTTAGTGACTTTTGCTTGAACAACGACCGTTTATATATTTAAATATTTTAATTCATACCAGTCTAAAAGTTATTGTTACGATTTTTAAGCATTTTATATGGTATAAACTTTTGCAAATGTTTCGATTATTCTTGAATATCATATAAATTATAAGCAAAACGATTAATATATTTATTAAATGTTATTTATTTCAACGTCATCGTTATTTGCTTCGTGAATTTAGATTTTTCTAAAACAGACGATTAATAAATTTATTGTTTCCTATAATTTTCTATAAATGAAATTAGCAAATTTTAAATATTTTATTCTAATATATATATATTTTTGAGGACCTTTAAACTTGAAAAAACACTGTTTATTCTTGTAAAGAGTAAGGAAAGAAACTAATTTTTTATAACGTGTTTTCACACAATATTGGATTAGGTTTTCCAATCGTGTTTTTCCTCACACATCCAATATTGTAATATGTGATATTCATTGATTTGTGTGAAATTAACAATGGTATATATTTTTTAAAAAACTCTTTTTAATACTTTAATTTTGCTCTTTAAACATTTGATTACTTCACAGCAAAACATTTTAAATTACAGGTTAATTTAATATTTTAGATAATTTATGGTGATACCAGATAATTTATTTTTAAATTCTAATTTATTTTTATGTTGACTGTATTTTATTTTTAAAAATACAATGCAATCAATGAAGCAACATTACGCTACAAAACACCACACCATAGCCCTGCATCTGGAATCAGAATGG
>BGPR01014072.1:0-40135 GCA_013235015.1 Araneus ventricosus | reverse complement strand
GTCATTAAATAGTTTTTTAATCAAAATCTGGAGGAGTTGTAATTTTTACTCCTTTATCTCTTTGGGATGCTGATTGCAAATCTGCGGTTTACCATTAAATTGTTTGCAGCGATTTTATTTATAGCCAAAAAACATAAAAATTTTCCCCCAGTTTTCTGTTTATTACTTAAACACTATCAATTTTAATCTATCGTTATTATATACCTAAATAATCAGCAATAATCAAATATTATATACCTATAACATATGCAGCACAGCTTATTTCTGAGCTGACCAAAAAATGTATTTTTAAGCTCATGTCACAGAAATTTTCTTCAAATTTCTGTTGCACTTTGGCATAGTTAAGATCCTTGTAATTTCTTTATAATTTCTGAGTGACGACTTTAAGTCTAACTCATGTTTTTTTCTTAATTGATTTCATTTTGCTCTCAAATTTTTGATCTTTCATTAACCGTCTTACATCGGAGTGGAAAACGCATTCCGTTCATTCTACAAGTCGAACAATTATGAAAAATATCAATTAAATATCAAAAGAAACTTTCATTTTTATCCAAAGCTTTCAGCCCTAATTTTATGTGCGAGGGTGGTAAAAGGACTTGCTCTGATTCCATTAAGTTCTGTGCAATCACCTACTTATATCCTAAATTTAAAATTTTCATAGAGACTATTATTTTCTTATCCAGTTTTGGTTTATTGATCGATTACCCCACTCATATAGGAAACAAGGCAAATTGTATATCCATCTTGCTGGAATAAAAGAATGGTCAAAATTTTAAAATGCCCACAAATTTTCCATTTAAATACTTCATTTTTTTTTTAATCATCAGAAAAAAAAGATTTTCTTTAGATGTTTTGAAAATTAATGAATGGGCTTCAGGAATTGAAGCAAGATGGATATCTCATAATACTACGTGCTAAAGAACAGCATTAAAGTTACATAATTGTTTTGGGATGTTATAACAAAAGTAAAATGGGCAGTTAGAAAATTATGTGGTTCCAAGCTTTGTGTTTTCCGTCGTATTAATGCTCTGGATTAATCAAAAATATTTTCGGAAAAAATATAATCCATTTCATAAAGCGTCAAATAAAATTCCTTTTATGTAATCATCTGTTACTGAGGTAATATAATTTTCGGTTTAAATATTTCGCTTAATAAAAGTAAAATTCAAATATTGAATGTTGCTAATAGTACATAATAAAAATGGACAACCTCTTTTTAAAGAATGCACATTATCTTTTGATAAGCAAAGCCAAATTGAAAGTATTAAAAACTAACTTTACGGTTAAATACAACAAATTCTGAAGTTCTGTCGACATACTTATGATATACTGTAAATTGAAGTTCCTTCGACCCCAAACAAGAACTCCAAAGACGATCCCAGTCGATCAACACGTTCCCAGTCGATCAACACGTTCCCAGTCGATCAACACGTTCCCAGTCGATCAACACGTTCCCAGTCTATCCGTGCTGCCGCTTATATATAATCTGCCTGACAGGGTGTGACTTCAAATGGAAATCTCTGGAGAAATTCGGAGAGGTATCGAAAAAATCGTGAAAATTCTAGCATTTTTGAGTATTTTCATTCTATCGCCAAAGTCGTCAAATTTATCGTCAAGTTTGTCGCCAAGGTCGGGGGTCACTGAGTGACCTCCCTCGATAGTTAGTAAGACTCTGTAAATGTCTCTTCCTAACCATAAAACTAATATTGCAGGGAAGCGAATTTCCTTGTTAATAACAATCTGTACACACGCCCATATAACTATATGCATGTTTAAACGGTTTTAAATGTACTAATTTTAAGATACAGACGTGACTCACAATTTTATCAACAATTTTGTACATATTACTTAGCTAGTGTCTGCGGCGATAAGCTGCATTCTTTCTCTCCTTGCCTGTTTTGTATTGAGGTTATTTTGCTTCATTGTAAAAACACACGAATTTTTGTGACGTGTAAACTTCCTACTTTCAGAATTTTACACATACTGGATTTATACAAAAAATAATGTAATTATTTAACACAGTAAAATTTATTAGTAATGAATAATGTACTGATGGTCTAACACCCAATCTGAAAGTGATTCCATGTAACCTTTGCCCCCATTAATATTTATCATCTGTTTCATTGAATGTCTTAGACAAAGGGTGTCAAACTTGCGGGTCACAAAGAAAATCTTTGCAGCCTGGCAAACATGTGCCAGTATGTAACAAAATTAACAAAAATCTTTTAACTTAATTTTTAAAAATCCTAGTAATAAAGAAATATAACACTACAAATATATATAGTATATAATAATAGTCAGAAAGTTTTTTTAAAGGGATTGAAATAAAAATGCTTTTTAATTTTTTTTCATACATTATTACCACACTTTTGGATTTGTTTAAAACATATGAGGCAGGAAGAGTGCTAAAATATTTCATGTAGCGTCGTAGAATTTATGATGCATTTTCAAATTTAACGTCAAATAAATTAAACACTGATGTAACTAAAATTTATCTAAGTATTTTGTTTCCCCTTCTTGGGTCCTACTTCAGCATATTGCCTATTTTAGTTGCTTATATCATGGAAAACACAACTTGGGTCCAAGTAACCTCGACCCGGGGTTATTTGAACATATATTTGATTCAATTATTGTAAATTAAAATGTTGAATTGGAAAAGGCCAAAAGTATTAGAAAATATCCCAAAGGAAGTAAAAACTAGGTTATAAGTGCAAATTATGTTTTTTTAGGCTATTGTTTGATAACAAATGTGAAAAGGATTCTCTTTTTGGGTCCAAGTAACCACAGTTTACGGTACTTATAATAGTTGAAAGCATCTTTTTAATCAATACAGAATAAACAGACTAATTATAAAATTCGACAATGTGGAAATTATAAGACGCAATTATCAATAAAACTATAGATGTAATCTTAAAAGTGTGAAAAATTCTATTATTATAAACGTAAATATTAGCAAGTCGAAATGTGTACAAGTACATATATGTAACGATTCAACTATTAAATCTTTTTGATATTAAATCCATTTTAACGCCACTTAATTTAGAAGTAAAAAAGAATTACTTCTACTTCAATCTTAAAGAACTGCACTTCAACTTTAACTTCCAGAGTCATGAGAGTTTTCGGTTTCTTCCCATTTCCCAAGTATTTAAGCTCTCTGCGTATTTTTAACTTTCTCTTTTTAACCATGTAACTCTTCCTAGCAAGACGCGCCGCTTCGCGCGTAACTCTTGACTCATGGATGTTGATTAAATTATGATTACGTTACATGCTTGATATGAATGCATCACCACCTTTAAATCAGATGAATAAAAATAAGTTGGATGAAATATTACCAGCTACATTTCAATATGTTTGCTTGCATCTCACCTATAGAATGATGTTGCACATATATAATGATTTAGAATCTTTCCAATCTTTAAAATAAATCATTTTTAACGCCGCTTAATTTTTAAACATAAATGCATTATTTCTACCTAAGCACTGCTACTACCTAAGCTTTCTTTCCATTTAAGCACTTCTACTTTAATTGGAAGAGTCACAACAATCGTCAGTGTTTCACGAGCCCCGATTCGGGAATTTCCCCTGTAGACTGTATTTAAAGTTTAGACGACTTCTATTTTATCTTTGTTTACCAGCCCGGACATAAAAGACGAAGCTTTAAATTAAAGGAATGCTGTTTTGTAACACTTAGCAATTTCTTCAAGTGTAAAAAAATTATATATAAAAATAGATTGAATTAAAATAGTGGTAGAGATCTCAATGCACGTTCAATCACTTCTAATGATTATTTCTACTACCTTGAATGTATAAGCCATATCTGGAAAATGAATGTAAGCATGAATGTTTCTATAGAAATTTTGTTCAAGTAATACTTAATCAATTATTTTATAAGCAAAATGTCAGTGTCCAATTGGTGTTAAGTCGAGAATAATTCCTCTCTTTTCGGTTGATCCATATTCTTGCATTTTAGTTCCCTTTATTGCAAAATACAATTTTATGACATGGCTGTCGACAGTTTACGAAAAGAAACTTCAAGAATTTCATAATAGTTATCATACTAACATAGTATCTAAAATGGAGAGTCAGAAAAGCAGTTTCGATTTAATTTATTATAATATTTCAATATTCATACGAAATATTTGAATCTGAAATGTCTCAATATTATTCGAAATCATGTGCATCATATAAGAACTAAAATTCTGCATTCAGATCACTGCATTAATTCTGGCATAAAAATATGAAGAGAAAAGAAAGTGATATAAGACGTTTAAGTGTTCGTTTGAAATTCATCTGACTCGTAAAGATATTTTCACGCGATTTATGTACCAGTTGCACTTTTGCATCTTCCTTCCCAATGATTATCGAAACGTATTATGCATGTAATAGTATGCAACAACGCTTAGTATATTTTGAAACAACACAGTATAACTGGAAAGGGCTATTTAAACGAATAGTATGCGATTTCAACCTCTACTTGTATTTTGAGCACCATGTATCTCTATTCGAAGATAGAAATTCAACAAATTTCATTGTAAAATGTTTACCAAAGGACAATAAAATATTTTACAAGCATTTTAAATAGTAGAGAAGGATTAAATAAAAATAAATCTCAAAAAGCAGAAATCTTTATACTCCCTATGATTATGAAGAACCTGTTTCGGAAAATCAAAGTAAAGGAAACGGATATGACTGATATTTGCGGGTTTTAGAGTAGGGCTGTAGCTCGGAGAAAATATTTATAGTTCTGTTTCTTACTGAGCTGAAGAGCAATAACTGATAATTCCATTAAACATAATTGAGTGTATTCCTGTTAAAATTTAGAAAGAATATTTTCTGTTTAAGAATTAAAATCTTGGTTTAAAAATTATCGTAAATAGAGGTTTCTTCATTTACCCTTTGGATATAAATAGATTCCATTGAATGGGAAGAACGCTGTATGATGATTGAAAAGAAAAACGATTTTTAGTAATTCATATATAAAAAATAGTGTTTACAATGCAACAGTATACGAATGCATTCTTTTATCATTTTTAAAGAAAAAAATTAATTAATTAATTAAACTTCTAAAATTCAATTTCGGTGTTCTGAAGAAATCGTTCTAAACATTTTTTGCGAATAAATGTTGTCCTCAAGGAATAAATAATTCAAAATAAAATCTAATTTCAGTTTCTTTTATCACGCATAAGAGTTGAAGTTATCAAGAATTACTACAAATATTTTCCTTTAAAACATTTAAAAAAATTTTAACTGTTAAATGGACTTAATGGAAAAAAGATTCCCAACGTTCTCGTCCTTTGACAGAAAGACTTTAAGCTGTCAGCAACTACAAATGACCCGAAAATATTCAAGAACTTAGAACATTTCTTGGAATTCTTAATTTTTATCGTCCTTCTTTAAAAGACGAAAGAATCAGGCACTGTTACATGAATATCTTAAAGGTGCAAAAAAGAAGGACAAGATAAAAATCCAATGGACTAAAGAAGTTGTTAAACAGCTTGAAAAGTGCAAGAATGTCCTCGCAAATGATAAAGCCAGCCGTGATAAAGAAATTTGAACTTCCTAATTATATGACTCCACTAATATATATCTAATTATTTGAAGTCACTGCTGAATTATCAGAAGTCACTGCTTAATTATCAGAATTCCATGCTGAACTATCAGAAGTCACAACTGAACTATATCTGCTGTTAACGCGTTGTTGATGAGATTTATCGAAGCCAAAAACAAACTAGCAAAAACGATTATTTAAATTTTTTCAGTTCTATTTGTAATTTCCAAATCGTAGAATACATTCAGAAGTTGCCCATAGTTGCCACTATTTAACATTCTCATACATACATGCATATTCCCTTTGATTAGAATTAAACTGTTAAAAATTATTGAAGATTGATAAAGCTGAACTCCAAAATTTGTCATGTATACTGAAAATGTAGAGCAATAAACTTCCTCTTGCTTGTGTGGCGTGGAATTTTGCCGAGTGGATGTCTTACTCCTGCATACCAGTACGGTTCAAAATTCCGAAGTCTGTTCCAAAACAGCTCTAACGTTGTTTCAGAATGGGACGTTAATATAACTAACTAACCAAACCTTACACTGCTAAAGATTTTACATTTGCAGGAAGATGTGATTCTTACATATCTTAAATATAGTATGTAATTGGTGTTTAAACTTAAAGCCAGTTTTAAACACTTTTAATTTGGCTTTGTTTATCAGAAGATAATGTGTATTCTTTAAAAAAAGTTGTACATTTTTATTATGTACTATTGGCAACATTTCATATTAGAATTATAGTTTCATTAAGTGAAATATTTAAACCGAAAGTCATATTACCTCAGCAACAGACGATTCTATGAATCGAATTTTATTTAACCCCATGTGAAGTGGATTATATTCTTTCCGAAAATATTTTTGATTAATCCAGAGAATTCCTACGACGGAAAACACAGAAACATGAAGCACATAATTTTTTAATTTAATGGTGTTCTTTCGCAAATAGTATTATGAAATATCCAGCGTGCGTCAATTCCTGTAGCCCATTCTATAATTTTGTTAAAAGTGTACGAATCCCTTGATTTCCTCCTCATGAAATTAAAATATCAAGAATTTAAATGGCGGGATTTAAAAAATTGACCATTCTTTTATTCCAGCAATATGGCAATATAAAAATGTTACTGGAATAATAGATCAACAAACCAGCACTGGATAAAAAAATAATCGTCTCTATGAAAATTGTAAATTTAGGGTAGAAGCAGGTGATTCCAGAGAACTTAATGGAACCAAAACAAGTCCTCTTACCACCCTCGCACATAAAATTAGGCCTGAAAGCTTTAAATGGCAGTTGCTTTCGATATTTAATTGATAGTTTTCTACATAGTTCTGCAGGTTATATGACATAGATTGTATGAAATTTTGTGCTGATTATTTTTGTATCTAATGATGATACACTAAAAATTGATAGTTTTTTTATTTATATGCAAAAAACCCGGGGGGGGGATGTTTTCATGTATTTTGGCTATAACTAAAATTCCTACAAGAAAAAAATTACATCTCCTCCAGATTTAAATTTAAAAAATTATTTAATATTTAGAGAAGGCCAAAATAAGCCAAATGAGGAAGGCAAAGGCGGAAGTCGCGCCAAACGAGAGTTCCGAAAATCGTAGCTTAAGGTGCATCTGACTTCAAAAGGAGAAAGGGTTGCTTTTTTCTTCCGACTGAGCGCTCTGCGTTGCATAGTGCTTGAATTTTGATCCTTAGTAAGGGCAAAACTCTGCGAAGCTCTGGTCTCTCTCTCCATCTTAACTCTTAATTGATTTTTCGCCTTCTTTTTAATTTTTCCATGACTTTTGCTATTTTTGTTGATCATTGAACTAGAAAAGCAAGTCAATTAGAATAAAAAGAAAAATGCAAGATTTTCAAATAATTTCAGTGCGGACTGCAGATATGCAGCCCTAATGCCCAAGCCGTCAAGGGTACTGAGGAAAGAAATGGGTAAGATATTTCAGGAAGATATAAAATGCGTGCAAAATGAAAACAAGGACTTTCAGATGTAAATAATTTGGGGCTTAAAAATAATGAACCACTTTCAAAATCTGAAGAAGATAAGCATTCATTTGAAGAGAAAGTAAAATAAATTTGTATAGTTTTTAGATATATATTTGATAATTATTTCATTTTTCGAATTACTGTTTGTAAGTAAATTTTAGGAAAATAATGAATATATTGCAAATTGTCTATACGAGAAATCTTTAAAATCACTCCAAAACGAAATTTTAAATTTCGCAATTGTAAAAATTCCTTACGTGATGCAGAAAATTCGATAATATTTTAAATTGGCATCACAAGTATCATATAAATTACATTCAGTTATGTAAATCCCAAATATAAAGTTAACTTTTGCAGGTTTGTATTATAATTTACAAAAAGCACTATTTGACATTTTTTTGGTCTAACTGCTATGGATTATAAAGAACGAATGTATTGCATCCGCCTGAGAGTCAAATGTAGCATAGACAACTGTCTCTGCCTCTATGATATCAACAGTTACAATTAATAAAATTTAACAAAATAAATTAAAATCAAGAAATAATTAAAAATTAAACTCCTTGTATTTTTGAATGGCTCATATGCAGAAAATTCTAATAAAATACAAATACAAACATTAGAAAATTTAAGAAACATTAAAAAAGAAAAAACTAGAATATATATATGTATAGGAAACAGAAGAAGTAAGCAATAATGATAACAATACACCTTTTTGCGCGCCCCACGCAACAGCATCCAGTGATTGCATCAGCTAAATTTAACTACAACCAATCACTAGAGAATTAAACAACAAAGGTGTATTGTTATCATTATTGTTTACTTCTTTTGTTTCCTGTATATATCTTTTCTAGATTTTTCTTTTTTTAATGTTTTTTTAATTTTCTATTGTTTCTATGATATCAAACGACAATAAATCTATTTTATGTTAAATAAAACAATATTTTTTCCATGAAGACCATTTCACAGTTAAAATGTTTTTTAAAGTTTGAAAGGAAAAAAAAATTATTAACTATTGACAATTTTATGCGAGATGAAAAATTGAAACTAGATTTTATTTTGAATTCTTTATTCCTTGAAGTCAAAATTTATCTGCAAAAAATGTTTATAACGATTTCTTAAAGAACAACTGAAATTGAATTTTAGAAGTTTCATTAATTAATTAATTTATTTTTGTTTAAAAATCATTAAAGTTTGCATTCTTATACTGTTGCATTGTAAACATAATTTTTTATATTTGAATTTCTAAAAATAATTTTTCTCTTAAATTATTACCTAGCATCTATCATATTCAATGCAATCTATTTATATCCAAAGGGTAAATGAAGAAACCTCTATTTACGATAATTTTTAAACCAAGATTTTAATTCATAAATACCAAATATTCTTTCTAGGTTTTGTAACAGGATTACACTCAATTACGTTTAGTGGAATTATCAGTGATTGGTCTTCAACTCAGAAAGAAACAGAACTACAAAAGAAGTTTCTCAAAGCAACAGATCCTACTCTAAAACCCGCAAATGTCTGTCATTTCGGTTTTATTGACTTTGATTTTCCAAAACAGGTTCTTCGTAAAGATAGGGAGTGTAAAGATTTCTGCTTTTTGAGTTTTTAATTATATTTAATCCTTCTCTACTATTTAAAATGCTTGTAAAATTTTCATTTTACAAGGAAGTTTGTTGAATCTCTGTCTTCGAATAGAGATACGTTGTGCTCAATATACAGATCGAGGTTGGAAGTTTCTCCTATTCGTTGAAATGGCCATTTCGAGGTATACTACATTGTTTCAAATTATACTAAGCGTTGTTGCATACTATTACATGTATAATATGCGTCGATAATCATTGCGAAGCAATACGAATATGTGCAAGTGGTTCTTACATCACGTGAAAATGTCTTTATGAGTCAGATGAGTTTCAACTGAACACTTAAATGTCTTATATAACTTTATTTTCTCTTCATATTTTTAAGCCAGAATTAATGCAGTGATCTCAATGCAGAATTTTAGTTTCTGCATGGTGCACATGATTTCGAATAATATTGAGACATTTGATTCAAATATTTCAGATGAATATTGAAATATTATTAAATAAATTAAAACGAAACTGCTTTTTTAACTCTCCATTTTAGATACTTATGTTAGTATGGTAATTTTTACTGAATTCAACAGGTTTATTTTCGTAATCTGTCAACTGCTATGTTAAAAAATGGTGTTTTGCAATAAAGGAAATTAAAACGCAAGAACATTCATCAATTGAAATTAGTGCGATTAATCTCGACTTAACGCCAGTTTAAGACCGATATTCTGCTCACGAAATAATTCAGTAAGGATTACTTGAACAAAATTTCTTTAGAATCACTCACATTTGCGTTCATTCTCCAGACATAGTTCTTAGATTAAAAAAACGTAGAAATAAACATTAAATGTGAACGAACGTGCTTTAAGAGCACTACCACTATTTTAATTCAAACTTTTTCTATATCTAATTTTTACACTAGAAGAAAATTGAAGAAGAAATGGTTGAAAATTTCTTTAATATAAAGTTTGGACTTTTATGTCTGGGCTGGTAAACGAAAGTTAAAGTTGAAGTATTTTTCTTTTAAAGATTCTCCGAAATAAACGAAGTCTTCTGTTTTAGGCTTCAGCGCCATCAGTTAGCTCTATGAATGTATTCTATTTGGAAACAGGTCTGAAGGAAAACAATTTTTATAATTATACATTTCAATTATTGGGCAACAGAGGGAACGATGTTAAAATTGCAGAAACATTTGTATGCCTTCTTTCACATGGACGAATTCTCTGTTCAGTTTATTCACTTTAAAACCATAAAATTCCTATTTCCGGTGTAATGCTAAGTCGATGGAATCTTTAAAGCGGAAATAAAAAAGAAACGCAAATAAATTCAAGGTTTTTAATGTAAGTAAACAAAACACATAACTCGCCCGTAAGAGATTATACACGGAGAAGAAGTAACAGAAGTCTCATTCCGGAGTTTGATAAAAGACCGCAACGCCGCCAGCTTCTATACACTAAACTAGCCACTTTGATATCTGCCTTGTTCGAATTAGACGAGGGCACAAAGAGCAAAAAATGGCCGTTCCTCCAATTAATTCGCGGATCTATTATCAGCAATTCCTCATGTAGCTTTACAATACTGGTAAATCCTCGCATCGGTACAACTCTGTTCATACGGGAGAATTTTACTTAACTGAAATTATTCCCAACTATGCTTTCCAAGCTTGAATGTCCAATTCGTTCTGACAGATGACAAATTATTTTTCATCCCCGATCACTCCTGTAGACATTAAAATTGCATGCTACCCAACTGGAAATGGATTGCGGCAAATGAATCGATCTTCAAATTTCTTGCAATAATTGTCAGCCCTGGTAACTTTGGATAACCTTGTGTCCACATGTTGTTCAGTGGTGCAAAATGATAAGCCACAAAAGTTCTCCGCCTGTTCGGATTCTTCCATAATTGTAGGCATAGTTGCAACTCATTTAGCAAATGTGCTTATCGGTAATCTCCCTTCTGTCAGTTAAAGATCCAGTATTTTTCATAGTTCTCATCAGTTTCTGTTCGCTGATGGGTTACAGGGAGCCATCCTCTCACACAAAATAGGATGAGGCGCAGTAGCTTAAGTTATCGGGATAAGGTGATGACTTCCTGTTCACACAGTCTGACCTATGAATGTCCCACCAAATTTTATAACTTGAAAATGAAACCGGTATGCTAAGAAGACATCTAAATGGATTGGATCAGGACGGATTGAGTTGTAGGTGAATGTCCAGTTTAAGGAACTGACCTTCGAAGAGGGTGATCTTAATACTCGAAAAGGCTTCTTTTGATGCAGTACCATGTCGAAATAGCGGTAACTTTCATAAGATGCATTTTACTTTAGAAGAATTAGGTCAAAAATCCAAAATATACTATTTTTCAAAAAAGCTTTAAAAAATGACGTCTTTTTGAACTTGCGTAGTGCCTAAACTACTTAATCTAATTTCAAAAAAGAGGTATCATTCGACACAGAATTTATAAGCTTTAACTTTTGTATCGGCAATTGTTTTAGAAATGTTTTTTGTGAGTTATTGTCTGAAAACGGAAAAATGGCCAAAAAATTGAGGACTTCGGGACTTCCATCTCAAGCACCATTAAAAAAATTCCAGCAAACTTCAAATAAGTTTTTTCACATGTGAATAAAGAGATTAAAATAGTTTTCAGCTTTCCGAGAATTAATTGGAGGCACGGCCATTTTTTGGTCTTAGTTTCCTGTCCTATTTGTGTATTTCTCACATGCGCGCGCCTGCTGCAAGGTTAAATGTTTTACAGTCTCACTTTTTACCGTAGCGAACTTTTGGTTTTAACGATTACAAAAAAATAATTTTTGAGATTTTTCGGTCCATGGGTTTCATCCGCCTAAATATGAACTGAACAATTGAATGACCGTTCCCTGGAGGTTTCATATCAACCAACAATAATTGCATTACAGGATAAATAATAAGATATTATATTATTATTAAGAACTTTTAGTAGTTTAAAACCTTAAAATTGTTAGAAAGGAAAATCTTCGTATGAAATTGTATTGTAAATAATTAAACAAGGAAATTACATTTTATTTTTATTTATTTATACTTCGAAGAAAAGATTATCTCACAAAATTTCTGAACACCATTTCTCCAGAATCAACGAAACCGATTTTTAAACTTTTAATTTCGTTTACGTTTAAAAGTGATAAAATATCTGCATTCGGGTATTGTTGCATTGTAAACGCTGTTTTTTATATTGACTTTGAAATTTAACTTCTCTTTGAATTATCATTCAGCTTTCTTGTTATGAAATGCAATCCAATTAAATCCTAAGGGTTACTGAAGAAACCCTATTTCAGATAATATTTAGAACAATATTTTGATTAATAAATGAAAAAAATTGTTATAATTTTTATAGCAGGATTTCATTCAGTAACATTTCCAGGATTTATCAGTGACTGCTCTTCAATCCAGAAACAAACACAACTGCAAATTAAATTTCTCAAAGTTTGAAATAAAACCCAACCTGAAAAACGCTTAATATCTTTCATTTCGGCTCACTTTATTTTCCCAAAACATGGTTGTTCTTTGTAAAGTCGAATTTTCGCGTTTATTGTATTTAATCTTTTTTCTACTAATTAAAAAGCTAGCAAAATACTTTACTGTTCTTGGTAGTCATTTTACAATGAAGTTTCTTGAATTTCTCTTATCGAATAGCAATACATGCTGCTCCAAATGCACATCGAAATTGACATTTTATGAAATTGTCTTCTACGCTTTGAAATGGCCATTTTTGGTATACTATTCTGTTTCAAAAAATATATATGCAGGGATGCTATTGCATGTATATGTTTCAAAAATTACGGAGAAGAAGGATGCAAATATTCTATTAGTACCTTCACCGATTTGAAAGAGCTTAAAGAGTGTAATGATTCCATTCGAAAATTATTATAGAAACTTTCTTAGCTTTCGAATATTTCTAGCCAGAATTAATGGATTGATTTCAATAGAGAATAATAATTATCGAAAGAAGCAAATGATTTTGAATTATTTCGAGACATTTCAGGTTCGCCTACTTGAGATTAATATTTAAATAATAATAAATTGATTAACAAGAAACTTTCGTGCACTTTCCCTTCCTAAACTCTCAAGTACCATGTTACAAAATGGTGTTTTGCAGGAAACTGCATTGCACAAAATGCATGATCATTCGTCAATTGAAAAGAGGGCAAGTATTCTACCGTTCTACGGCTGATTCTTATTATTCTAGGCCATTATAAGGCGTATTATAAGGTATTAATATATATAATATTAATACAGAAACACTGTTTTTACTACATAATCCTCCTAACTTTAATAGCAATTAATTCTTTTAAACCAGTAATAAAAAACGCAGCAAATGAAGTCAAAATAATCGAAATAGGAACGAACGGCGACAAACTGCCTGCCTTGAAAAGATACTCAAGGTTTTCTGAATCTAGGCTGAGCTTCATGATAAGTTCAAGTGTCGGAACCACTTCAGATTTGTTTCTCTTTCTACATTCGTTTAGCTCCTGTAGCTTCCTTATGAGAGAGATTAATTAAATAATATGACTATCCATTTTTATACGGTGGATATTTTTAAGGGTGGCAGTATTAAATGTTTCATTTTTACAAATTTTATATGAATTATTAATTCAGTTTATTTATTTTTGGTTATTATTTAGTGGTTTTATTCATCAAAACATCTTATTATCCTTCTAGATAATATGTTCAAGAATATGTAGATATTCTGAGACTTTTAGAACCCGTTATATATATTTAGTTATTGAAGTTGATATTTTCAGACATTCAAATCACTGGTGCCGAAAGGATTATTTTGCATAAACTTCATCTCTCTGAGAGTTAAAATTTGATATTGTTAAATCATATTCTACAGGGAAAGTTTTAAATGGCTATTCACCCCGTTTTAATATTTTAGTAGTACGGGAGAATAAACTGGTCGTCAATGGGGAATAGGGCTCCATAAAAGGTCTGTATCTGAATGTTATATAACGGTAGAACAGAAACGGAGCAATGTGAAATAGGCGGAAATTCTAAATTCACCCACGAAAATAACAACATAGTTTGCATATATAGATACTCGTGTTTTAAAACCTGAACAGTTACCCCCGCCCAGCCTTGGCATCCGGAGTTTCTGAATGAAAGCCGCTGCGAGAGCTCGAATGCGGAGGCCGGAGTCCTCGTAGCCATCACGGCCACGACCCGACCCCTCCCGATGGAGGTACCCACTATTATTGGTGGAGAGAATCTGGAACCCACTATTACTATATCCACCAGGGAAGTGAGAACCAACTTATTTATCTCGCGGCTTCTCATCTGTGTACTCTCGGTGCCCCTCGGTGGGAGAATCGTGTTTTATAAATGAGAAACAAAATCGTCTATAAAGAAACTACTCTCTGTAGACGAAATAAACGATAATAAGAAGTACAAAACTAGTCTTTGACAGCAATGTTTTCATTTCATTTAATTTATAAATTTCCTTTTCGAAATCAAAGTAGGCTATTTGAGTTGGACCTCAGAATTTGTTCCTCAGATGAGTTTCAGAATTTTTCTATATGTTTGAACAGATGAAAGGTGTTACGCCTGATCAGCGCTTCTTTATTAAACATGGAAGATACAGTGCAGAAATAATACGCATTTCGAAAAATCAATACGTATGGAATGTTTCGACGTGCAATGTTTTGAGTTTACTTGTTTCAAGTTTGAAAAGATTGAATATTATAATCGGTTTTCCATTCACTTCTTCGAGGACCTGAGTTTTGAAATTTTGTACATTTTTGTATTCCGATGGCAGTACTCTATTTTAATATACTCTGAACATAATTATCCGTCTAATGATTCTTTAACTGAATTTTTATTCCATATCCTGGCGCCGCATGGAAGTGAATTTGTGAAAAAAGGGATTTAAAGCTTCCATAATGTTTATAATAATGAATCCAAAATTAAGGACTAGAAATAAAAAAGTAATTAAAAAAATTAATTCTATTTTTTAAAATACTATTAAAGATGCTTTTTAAAAACCTACTTTTATGAATTTTTTTTTATTTCAATGGATTTCACTCATCTTTGAACAATCAATCCAAATATAGTCTATATATTTTGTTGAATTTTTGATACAATATAATTATTACGTAACATTATAACTATAAAGATTTTAGAGGAAAAATTTTTGTATTAAGATTTATTTGGAAATTCCAATCTGCACTTAAAAATGACAAATGTATATGAAATTTATACGTGAGCCGTCTGAGCAATACTACAAGCATAGCAACTAATACTTAATTTATCGTTGTCCTAGAGAAGTATAATCTTTTCCCTCCTTTGAAACACACCATGGATTCTAAATTTGGATTGGTGCTGCTCGTTTGACATGTACCACTAGAATGTGTTTTGACCTCACGTAAAAAGAGAAACTTACGCAAACACCAAATACGCAATTATAGTATAAGAAAAACTATGAGTGATTATTTTTAAAAAAATTAATTAATGCATATAACTGGTGTATTTTTAAAAGATTGCAACTGTTTGAGTTTTGGATTGTAAACTGTACTTACACACGCCCTTATATGCATTGTCAATAGAGAATACGAAATCCGTAAGGCAAAACTGCGTCCAGTTAATGTTTATCATGAAACAGTGGCGGTTCGTGAGCTCAGAAAAGAGGAGGGCTGCTGGGTTATATTTATCCAGAGAATACATTTTTAAAATGCTACTTCAACTTTCGGTATTCCAAATTTTTTAATTCCAAAACCAGATATGAAATTTCCTGCTTTTGAAACAAATAACCAGCATAAATGGCATTTATTACTATTTTTACTAACATAAAGTTAAGTGAATGTTGATGTGACGGTTTTGCTGACGATAGGGAATGCTGCAGCTCTGCAACCCCAAAGGACGAACCGCAACTGCCAAGAACACTCATCTTGTAACAAAAATTGTCTTGTGGGTGTACGTGAATGCAGAATAACACGCTG
This sequence comes from Araneus ventricosus, assembly GCA_013235015.1. Taxonomy (NCBI): domain Eukaryota; kingdom Metazoa; phylum Arthropoda; class Arachnida; order Araneae; family Araneidae; genus Araneus; species Araneus ventricosus. Next base: position 24,052 of record BGPR01014072.1, on the reverse strand, counting down.
GATAATAAAAAAATGAATGATGTTTTTCAACGAAGATTTCAGCAACACACTAACGTAGAACAGGTAACAAAACGGAACAGCACTTGTATAAATAAACAGCAGAGATCGCCAATAAATCTCAGTCGCAGCACTTTTAAATACCGCTCAAGATGTTTCTCAGTTCACCAGCTCCAATGCTGATCAAAGTCCAATTGACTACTCTTAGTTTGAGATTTTACCTTTATTCCTTTTCAACAGGAAGTGACGTCATTACGTAGGTAGTGACGTATTCTCTAGAAGTTTCATGAAGTTACTGGTTCCCAGTAGTGATAGGTCCTCAGTTCAGGATTTGTCTAGAAGATTCCTTTTGCTTCCGAAGTCGACAACATTGTCGCCAAGTTGCAAAAATGGCAGCCAAATTTGTCGCCAACTCTCTAAGTTTTTAGCCGAGATTATTATGTCAGGGAAACAACTTTACAGCTTTGTGACAGTATACTACAGAGACGGGAAATTATTTCGATGAAGCAAATATAGTGTCTAGAGATTAAATGAGATATTTGAGGAAGGGAAGCGAACGATCTCGAATAAACTAGAGTTAATATTTTAGTTCATGAACGAAAGAAAAATCGACAACAGCAAATTTATGACTTGCTTTCAGAGAATTCATATGCGAAATTCAGTATTCTTTAATTCTTAGGATACAAACATAGTATATATATATATGTTTTGATGGGTTGTTAGGAATACAAATGATTCTCTACACATTAATATGCGGAAACGCTGTCCAGCCATTAAGCTTGGCCAGTATTGATTTGCTTATAGTATTAATTAGTATAGATTCAGTGGTAAAGAAAATTTGGTATACACTCAATACTAACTTAATATCCTTTGAATTATTAAGAAAAAAAATCTTTCGGATTATAAGAATTTGAAATGCTGTTGATATTGTTTTCCCACTAAGATTAATTGTTATTGATTCATTGGTACAGAAAAGTTGATATCCTTAAACTTTTGAGATTTAATTATTTATTTGCCAGATAGTGTAAAAGGCTGACCCGGACACCGAGGAGTACAAAACAATATCAAAACAGAAAAAGAAAACATCACAATAAAACTCCATTACTCTGCATGCGGAAAAGCAACAGTAAAGTCAAAAGTTCTGAACATCCAAACGGAAGGCAGAAAATGACAAAAAGTTCATGAAACAACATGAAATAGTCAAATAGAAAACAAAAGACAAATACAAATTTTAACAAAAACTTAGGATAGGAACAGTGCAAATTTCATATTCCTTGGATTGATAGGAAAATAAATTATTTTCTGCTTATAAACTGAAATTCTGATCCTCCATCAAACAGTGGAGATAGCGATTTGTTGCTTAGATCTAGTGAAACAGTTACTTTTTTATTTAATTATATACTTCGATAAAATTTTGAATATATAGTACTAAATGTTAAATCTTTTGCACAGATACAAAAGGCTGAGTCTACCTTCTAACATTTCTCTGTTAATTCAATAAAATCTTTTTTTTACTGAAAATTTCTCTCAGTCCGTTCTTTCTTGACAAAACGATTTGAAATATTTTCATTCTGTAGTTTTTCTTTCACGCAAAGAATACTACTCACTATCGGATAACTTTATCTTCTATAAAATAAAATTAGACAGTGAGAATATAGGAATCACATAGGGGAGGTCTACTCATATTGTAACAGATTTAAAATATATTAGAGATGAATAAGAATCGTCAAAATCTATCCAATATATAAGGCCGAAAATTTGACTCTGGTTTGCAAAGGGTGAAAGGGTTGGTTTTTTTTCTTCCAATTGAGCGCTCCGCGTTGCTCAGTGCCCGAAGTTTGCTCCTTAGGAATGGCAGAACTCTGAGAATGTCTGGTCTGTCTCTCTCTTAATTCTTGAGTGATTTCCCATCTTCTTTTTAAGTTTCTTCATTCCATTTTGCCATTTTCGTTCATCATTGAACACTCAAAGTTGAAAAGAAAGCGAATTAGAACAAAAACGAAAATACAACCATTTAAAATAATTTCATTGAGGGACTGCAGCTCTGCAGCCCTAATGGGCGGTATCCACTGGTACTATGTGAAGAAATGTGTGAGATATTTCAAGAAGATATAAAATACATGCAAAACGACAACATGGACACTGGGATGTGAATATGTTGGGGCTTAAAAAACAATGATCCAGTATCAAAATCTGAAGAAGATAAGCATTCCTTTGAAGGGAAAGTAAGATAAATTTGCATTATTTTTTAATAATTCTTTTAGATACATATATCTGATCATTGTTTAATTTTTAGAATTATTTTTGTAAGTAAATTTATTAAATTAAAGATATATTGTAAATTGCTTATTCGAGAAATTTTAAAAATTACTCTAATACGAAATTTTAAATTTCGCAATTGTAAAACATCCTTACGCGAGACAGAAAAATGGATATTATTTATAAAATCGGCTTGACAAATATCATATAATTTACATAAATTTATGTTTGACTGCATTGGCGCCTCTGCGAGTCAGCTGTGGAGTGGGGAGGGCAAAGGACTTGTGGAGTTGTTAGAGAGAATGGTGTCATGGACCTGGTCTAATCTTGGGCCAGGGGGACATGAAACAACAACAACAAATTTATTTAAACCCTAATCAAAAAGTCAAATTTCGCAGGTCTGTGTTATCATTTCCAAAAAACACTATTTGACATTTTTTGGTCTAATTGCAATGGACTATAAAGAACAAATGTATTGTATCTGACTAAGAGTCAAATATATCCTAGAGAATCGCCCCTGCTTCTTTGATACAAACCGACAATAAATTCATTTTATGTTAAATAAAATAATATTTTTTCCATTAAGACCATTTAACAGTTAATTTTTTTTTTACAATTTGAAAAGAAAATATTTGTATTAACACTTGACAAATTTTCTGCATGATAAAAAAATTGAAATTACAATTTCTTTTGAATTATTTATTCCTTGAGGACAAAATTACTCTGCAAAAAACGTTTTGGACGATTTCTTACAGAAGATCTGAAACAGAATTTTAGAAGTTAAATTAGTTAATTTTTGTTTTGTTTAAAAAGGATGAAAAAAATTTGCATTCGTATACTGTTTGCAATTAAAACACTATTTTTTATATATGAAATTTTAAAAGCCACTTTTCTCCGAAATTATCACAGATCAATGCAATCTATCTAAATCATAGGTGTAACTGAAGAAACCTCTTGTTGCGATAATTTTTAAAGCGAGATTTTAATTCAAAAACTAAATATTCTTTCTAGCCTTTGTAACAGGATTGCATTCAATTACGTTTAATGAACTGATCAGTGATTGCTTTTCAACTCAGAAAAAACAGAACCACAAAAGAAATTTTCAAAGCTAGGGCCCCTACTCTAAAACCCACTACTGTATCTCGTTTCGGTTTCATTTAATCTGTTTTTCCAAAACATGATGTTCTTCGCAAAGATAGGGAGTGTAAAGATCTCAGCTTTTTCAGTTATTATTTGTATTTAATCCTTTTCTACTATTTACAAGACTTGTAAAATAGTTTATTTTCCTCTGCTAAACATTTGACAATAAAGTTTGTTGAATTCTGTCTTCAAATAGAGACACATAGTGCTAAAATACACACAGAGGATTAAAGCGCCACCTACGTTTTCAAATTGTCATTTCCAGGTACACCATGTTGTTTTAAATTATACTATTCGTTGTTCCATACTATTACATGTATAATATGCTTCGAAATCATGGCGAAGGAAGATACAAACGTTCAAGTGATTCTTACATCGCGTAAAAATATCATTGCAAGTCAGATGAGTTTCAATCGAAAACTTAAATGTCTTGTAGCACATTCTTTACTCTTCATATTTTTAAGCCAGAAATAATGCAATGATCTGAATGCAGAATTTTAGTTTAGGCATGGTGCACATGATTTCGAGTAATATTGAGACATCTCAGCTTCAAATATTTCTGATGAATATTTAGATATTTTTAAATTAATTAAAACGAAACTGCTTTTCTATCTCCATTTTAAAACAATGGTAGTATGATAATTTTTATGAAATTCGAGAAATATCTTCTCGTAAACTGTCAACTGCCATGTTAAAATTGGTGTTTTGTACTAAAGGAAATCAAAGAGATGAATTTTCATTAATTGAAAAGAGCGCAATTATTCTTGACTTAACGCCAGTTTGAGAGTTACATTTGCTTATGAAATAATTGAGTAAGTAGTACTTGAACAAAATTTCTTTAGAATGAATCACGATTACATTAATTTTCCAGACCTAGCTTATACATTAAAGGAAGTAGAAATAAATATTAGAAGCGAGTAAGTACTTTCCGAGCTCTACCACTAATTTAATTCAATCTTTTTTTATATATAAATTTTTCCACGTGAACAAATTGACTCTTTGTTAATTTAGAAAGTTTCTTTTTGGTCTTTTACTTCGGGGCTGGTAAATGAAAGTTTTATGCAGTATGAAAGAAATGCAGTATTTATCTTTTGAAGGATTAGGAAAGAAATGAAGTGGTTCTAGTTAATTCTAATTTTGAGGTTTCAGCCCCATCTGTTAGCTCTAGGAATATATTCTATTCGGAAAGAGTTAGGAGGAAAAACAGTAGGGAAGTTCAGCATATTTTAAAACGGTTTAGAAAGCTTAAAAATGAACAATGACATTAAAAAAATTCTAGGCCGTTTTTTTATTTGCAATCAAAGTTCGCCTCTGAGATTTGGTGGGAAGAACGATCCATTCTGGCGAGCGAGGAACGGATCTGACGTCATGAATGCCCACACAGCAGCTAGTTCCCGTTCGCTCGTTATAGAAGTTTTGCTTTTTTCAATTTATTTTCCGACCATCGCATCAGATTAAATAATGTCGAAAAAATTTAAATATTGTATTGTTCCTAAATGTGTTAATACAACTACGACTGCATCCGATAAATTATTTATCCATGTACCAAATAACAATATTCTTCGAAAAAAGTGGTGTCAAGCGATGAGGAGAGATGATAAAGTTAATACTAAGTTATCTACAAGCAGCGTTTGTCATTTCTGTGAAAATCATTTTGATGTGAATAATTAATATATATTATATATATTAAAATTGTGCATCACGAAGCATATCTGTTTTGATTTGATAATAAGTATATGGTGAGATTAGGAGCAAAAAATAAATAGTTATTTATAAACTAAAGAGCTAAATTTAATTAGTTACTTTCCTGTGTATTATCCACTTTTTCTTTTATTACATAGAATTTATATTTTAAGAAACCAGTGTTCTTCCGTACCAATATCAGAAACTTATGTAAAAATCAACTTTGATTTAAATCTTTTTTTAAATATAAGGTGAGGTTAGCGGCAAAAAAAATAGATATTTTAAAGTAAATAAAGTTTAGTTAGTTTGTTTCCTGTATTTCCCCCTCAGACTTTTTGATTGCATAGAATATATATTTTAACCCTTTGAGAGGCGTTTTAACAGAGGCTGCTCAACCGTTTAAAATATTTTTTTAAAAAGTTACTTTTGTTATTTTACTACAAAAATTATTTCAATCCTTATTGGAATTTTCATATATTTCTTTAAAAATTACAGGACGATTGAAAATTGACAAGAATATCTTAAAAAATAAGGTTAAAATTATGACTTTTTTGATGTCAATCAATTCAGTTTTCTTAACGTCACTCCTAGTTCAGTCGCATTCGGTCTAGTTTGAGTATTATTACAAATTTATATAGATTTTTTTATATAATTTATTTTAACCGGATATTATATTGATTACTAGTAACTGGTTTTAAAAATTAATACTTGCACGAAGGAAATAATTTATATACTTCACAGCTGACTAAAAGATTCTAACTCAGATATAGAGCGTGTTTAAAATAAAGTTTTGAATGAAAACTGGACATATGTCCAGATTCATTAATATTATAAAATACCTTTCTCAATTTTAACAGTATTCATGTGAAGTGTGTTTTGTAACTTGATTTATATATCTGGCTTTGAATTTATGAAAGAAAAATTACGATATGTCAAGCACATGCGCAGTAAAAAATTATTTAGAACAAATACTAATAATACCTCTATTATGCATTTATTTTAAATTTTAATACAATACTTCTGTAGCATATTGTTGAGTGTTCTGTAAGTTTCGTATAATTTGAACTCTACATGTTATAACCAAACAACATTTAGGCAAATTTGGAATTTTTTAACACGTTAGCTGCCGCCGACGCCATTTGACTCACGTCTGTGATTCACACCTACCATCTGATTAGAGGACTCCTTCTCTGTTTTATTTTACAGATAGTACAGGAAGAGTCATCTAAATATGGAAAGCCCGAATCTCTCTATCGCGCTCTGGCACGGGACATGGCAGCGACCATGTTAAAGAAACGTTTATATCTTCCCGAATATCCATTCCAATTTTACGAAAATCCATGTAATTAATGTGTATATGAAACAAACCATTAAAAAAGTTTCAGGTCATTATCATCTTCCTGTGAAATGGGGTGAGCTCAAATCTCTTTTCCTCTTCATCAAAATCTGGTTGGCCTCTAAATGCCCTCGTGACTGAATATCTAGTGCAAAATATGTATGATACTTGATTGTATGTTATACAATTCTCCGCAACTGATTTCGAACCATAATTTTCTTTCAAATAGCAAATTTCTTGTTACGTTGCTGAATTTATGCACATCAGTGTATAATTCAAACTTATTTTATGATACCCCACTGCAAACTTTTCCTTAAAATTTTAGAGTACTCCATCTCAGCCTTCTACAACCAAAAAAATGCTAAATGCAATTTAGTGCATTATTAAAAAATACGCAGAAACTAGTGAGACAATTTATAATTCTTAGCTACGGGACCTAAGTGAAGATGATATTAAATCACTCATCAATTCTGACACTACGCCCATCAGAGTAATACAATAGTTTCCCTGTCACACCCAGGCTGTTAAAAAAGTGCGTCAAACTTGTGACAGAGGCCTCGAATAAAGTATGTGGACATGAAGCTAGAGATGGCTATATCCGAGCAACATTGAAGTCTAGATCGATTATGCCTAATTTCTCCAAAAAATCAGACTTTAAATGTGTAATAGATATAAAAAAGAAAGAGTAAAAAACAAAGTTAGCCAAAGTATCCTACTATATGGGAAATCTTGGTAAATAGTTGTAAATATAGTGTAAATACCACACCCAACAATTGGATGATTGGTTGGGTAGGGTGTGGGTGGAACTCCTCGTGCAGCCACCTCCACGCGGTGAGTTCTGTGTCGTTCTGTTATAGCAAAACGAGCGAAGAGTTGACAGTGGAAATTGCGAAAAATTAGTATATTTCTGTTTTTCCTAAGACGTTGCTCGAACGGAAAAAAATAGATTATTGATCTGAATTTAATTTATTTAAACCAAAAAATTTGAAGACTGTTTATTTTAAAAGTTTAAACTAACTTTAAAAAATACAAAACAGGCGCGATTTTTCTAATTTTGCAGTAAAATTTGAGTACGACGCGCGAACGAAAGACGTTAACCAATTTTAATTTTTTATGAAACTTTTCCACACCAAAGCATTCCGAAAAAAAAATTTTTTTTTCGTCTCACCCTATTGAATATGTAACTACTCAAAGTAAATGAAAAAAGATAAAAGAATTAAGTGGTACAAATATGCATCACGGCACAGTGATGGATTAAAAGTTACAGCACCCCGAGATTACATAATACGAGCCGCCACTGTATAGAAATAATAATAATATAATTGTGTAATAATTGTGTAATGTATAATTGTGTATAATTGTGCCATTGATTAAACATATTCATGATGACTGTCACAATTATAAGAATGAGAATGCTTGGCGTGTCTAAAACACCTAATTATTGTGATCTCAGTTGATAAGCTTGATTTAGTTAGATTTAATATAAGTTACATTACATAATATAAGTTACATTACAAGCTATCATTGATGTCATTTGTGAAATCTAGTAAGTGAGACTGAACTTAACCGCCCATCATTATCTAATTATTACTAAACTAATATAACAATTACAATTTAACTAGTTACACTGTACTAAATTTTTATCGTTGATTCATACGTAAATGTTGATTAATTATAACAGTGTAAATAAAGTTGATTTCATAAGAAATTAGCGTTTTTTTCATAAACCTTGTGATACATTCACTTTATCATCTTTTATACAGTTAATTTTAGAATGAAAAGGCAAAATAGTTTTGATGTGTCCAATCCGGTCGGATTGATGGGAATCCGGCCGGTTTCGACTGGATTGAAATTGGTGCCGGATAGCAATCCCTAGCCATTGTCTAGAAATTTAATTTTTGGTCAATAATCGGCCGACTATGCATAATTTTACATATGATCACCCTCATATCTGTACTAACATAACAAGATAATGAGTATATGCGTGTGTTGGATCTCTAAGGATCAGATCGTTTGAACTAGAGTTAGCAAATATCGCAAAATATACTGTGGAGAGCCGAATGTAAACCGACGAGAGATTTTTAAAAAAATTTAATTTAAAATTTAAAAGATTCTTCCGTTTTTGGCAATAAATTTCGAAAAGATAATTGCATAAAATAAATTTACGCCACCATGAAATAATAAAAAAAATTCAATGACTCCAATATTTTTCCTAATGTTTACAATTTTAAATAAATATTTTCTGGAAGTATTTGCAGCTATACTTTTCCTTGTTGCAACGAAACTTAAACCGTTTCCACTGTTTCCAAAAATTATTTGTCATGTGATTTTCTTCCCTTATTACAACCTAAGGAGTGGATATTATGTTTATTTTTTTTATATATACGTGCTAAATTGATGCTCATTTATTTGTTCATATTTAAAAAATAAGCTGTAGACAAATAAAGAATGCTAGACTTGTCTTGCAATCTTCTTTTTAATATTTTACAGTTATGAGCTTGTCTGTGTCTGCTCTCGTTGGTGAGTAAAAAATGAGAGTAAGAAACTCATTTTATGTTTGTAATAATAGCAGAAAATAAGAAACTACAAGAAAAATATGATACAAGCAAAGAAAAAAATTGCAGTTCTTATTACAATAATTTAGAAAGAAATACGAGAAATTGTAGGGTTGTTTACTAAAGTTAGTTCGTGAATTTCTCGTCTTATAGCAGGAGGGCGCTACTTTCATGCCGAACTTTTTACCTGCTTTCTTCAACTGTAATAAAGTATGATGAACGATTCTGTAAGGAACTTAATCTGTATCCGAAATATTACATTTCATCACAGAGGATAATCGAATCTTAATTAAGACCAGTGTTACTCATTAAGACAATTTCGAAAAATAATTCGTCAGGTTATCTGGTGAGTTACATATTTGCGCGAATGTTATTAATAAGGCTAAGGTCGTTCTGGTATTGTCTGAGCGCTCGACATTGAACTTCTACTCTGAAAAAATTACATGAATATCTGCAAAATGTGACGAAGCTCTATCGCATTTGAATTATGAGTAAATGTGTCACCTCTTCTCTGGAACATTGTACCATGATAATGCTTTAGGCTTGATTGTATCAGCCGTTGCATTTTCTGCGTAAAGATTTTTGCTTTGCCGCCCAGTTTACAGAAAGAATGTCAGACAAAAAACTTTATCATGATAGTGAAAAAAAAAGTGAAAATTGTGCTTTGAAAATTATCTTAAACTTAATATCCTTTATAAAAATTTAGTTAATGTAATTAATATCAATATTTTTTTTATCAAAAGATTAACAGTGATTAACTTACGTGACAGAAAGATATGAGAAATAATCATATAACAACATATGTTTCATAACAACAAAAATTATTGCTACAAATTATTTTTTAGAAAATTATTGTAATTAAAGAAAAAATTGCACGAGAATAAAATTAGTACCATTGATATTTTTATTTTAAAGCGGCTTAAAAATGACTCTTGGGCGATAATATGCTCCAAAGTTATCGAGAAAAAACTCTGAAATTTTGATTCATTTTTAATTAATAAAAATTTTGATAAACCTTTTTTGGTGAGCATTTACTTACGGAGAAGCAACTACGTGCCGTGTAGCTCTAGATCAGAGGCGGATCTTCAACTCAGAAACAAACCGTGCATCAAAAGTAGTATAGACCTTGGTTAAAGGAAATTTTGAGCTGGTTATTGTGGTATATAATGATGATATACTTATAATTGATAGTTATTAGGTATAAGCAAAAACTGGGAAATTTTTTTTCATGTGTTTTGGCCATAACTAAAATTCCAGCAACAATTTTTGGTGGCAAACCTCAGGTTCCCCTAAATACATAGAGGAGCAAAAAATTACAACTCTTCCAGAATTTGATTTACAAAAAAACTGCATAATGGCTGGACTACTGAGAGAAAGCGAAAAAAGCCAAGCGCTGTCGGTAGCGTATGTGTCCAAGACAAATTGTTGCGATATCATAATAATGCTTTTAATGTTCTGTGAAGACATTCAACTGGGCCGTTACATGCGGGGTGTAAGGAAGGAAGGTACGGTTGCAGCTTAATGAGGCAGACTTTGGATAACGTTTGCAATTTTCACTTCTGAACTGAGTTCCACGGTCGATAAAAAGTCAGTGTAGTGTTCCAAAACTTTCTATCCAGTTGCAAAAAAATACTCTTGTCACAGTGTCTGCTGAAATAATATCTAAAGGAATTGCTTCCATCCGGCTTGAAAATCTGTCGATGCAAGTTAGACAGTAAATATTTCCTTTGGATGGTGGGAGAGGACCAATGAGATCGATATGTACTACACAAAACCTTCCTGAAGGTACTTCAAACTCTCTAAATTCTGTTTTGGCGTGGTGATTGATTTTAGCTTTTTCGCAAATAACGAAAGTTCGAGATCACAGTTGCACATCTGTTTTAATGCTAGGCCAAATGAATTTTGAATCCATTACTTTATAGTTGACTTAATTTCTGGATGTGATACGCCGTGAATATGTTGGAAGATTTGTTTTCGGGAAGCTTGTGGAATGCATGCATTTGCTAGTTGAAGTATCACACAACAAGTATTTCGTTACATGTAGAGAGTACTGCTTTCAATTCAAGGAAGAAGTGATTTCCAAACTCTTCAATTCTCCATCTTGAGTTTGTGCATCAACTATTTGATCATATTCAATAGATAAAACTTCATTAATCCGGGATGACGTATCGGCTACAATATTATTTTCACCTGTGACGTATTCGACAGTGTCGAACAAATGGTAGCAAGTCAAACAGCCATACTAACATAAAATCTCAGGAATTTAATTGATAGGAAATAAAATATTTACAATACATGACTTGTACATTTCTTGACTATTGGAGGATAATTAAGTAATTCGGTCTCGATTAGTTAGAATAGAAAGTTCTATTAGTCTTCGGAGAGTCTGGTTCTAGGACGGTAAGAGACTAGAATTAATCCGCTGCCCGGAGTTGTAGACGGAAATCAGTTCTATCTTGAGAACGCCCAACAAGAGGAAGACGAGAGAGTTCAGTTTAAGTTTCTGGACTTCCAAATAGCACGACTTCGGTGCGATAACTTATTATCTACGATCAGTTAGTGAAATACACTTCTTTTCCTTCAGGAGAGAGAGGCTCTATTCGGAGAAATAGTTCCCGAGAAGTACAACGGTACTTCTCAAAACCTTGCGTGAATTTGCTATCACGACTTCGCAAAACAGAGCTAATGCTCTAACAGATGAGATTTAATCTCATCCAAAATTATCTTCTTCACTCTCGGATCAAGAATCCGAAAAGTGAGTCTTCTCTAATAATTTCTCTCGTTCCCCGAGATGGGGTCTCTCTCTTCTTGTTACGTTTCCCCCCGATTTTCCGTTGATAGGTTGAGGAGGGTAAGGAGATCCGTATGATGGCTTGTCATTCGCTCTCGCCTGTGGAGACCTAAAGTCCATGACATGCCCCTTTTTGGATCGGCTGTTCCGCTACCATCAATCTGGTGATTTTTCAATCTCCAACCTAGGGCGTGACAACCCGACAGTTTTATAGTCTGGTTTTAGCATTTTGTCGTCTCTTTGACGCCGTCCAATTGTAAGAATCTGTATTTCGTAGGGAAGCTGTATAGTTCAAGTGGGGGGTCTTAGACCCCACGCAGACCGACCACACGAGTGCTTTTAGTAGCGTCTTTCTCTGGGAATTATATGATTTTCTGAATTCTCACACACCTTTTATATATTTAATATCAATTGAAAACTGGGAGATATTGTTACGTTGGCGGCATTGTCTATATGCTGCATTGTCAAGCGTTTGTTGAAAGCAAATATTAATATTCCTTAAGGAAAGGGCTTATGGTCTATATAAATTGTAAATGTTCTTCCTTTTAGATTATGCTTGAAGATTTTAATTGAAAGATATATGCCTCATAACTAAATGTCATAAATGCTGTAGTTTTGCTGAGTTTCGTTTAACTTTTTAGAATAAATTGCAATAGCTTCCAAGTTGATTTTTCATATTGCTATAACACTGAAGCTATTGCCGTATATGAAGCATCTGTAAATAACGACAGAGGCAATTCAGAATCAGGAAAGAAGAACAATTCTGCAATTGCGAGGACATTCGTGTTCTTTTCAAACTGTTTTCAGCTCCTTCAGTCCGTTGGTTTTTCTCTTGTCCTTCTTTTTCGCACCTTTAATATATTCATGTAACAGTGCTTGATTCTTTGCTGCGATTTTAGATAACGACGATAAAAATTAAGAATTCCGAGAAATGCTCTAAGGTCTCAAATATTTTTGGTTCGTTTGCAGTTGCTGACAGTTTGGAGTTTTTCTGCCAGAGGACGAGAACCTTGGGCTTTAATTTGATATCCCAAAAACTCGATTTCTTGTACTGAGAATACAGATTTCAAAATATTTGTTCTAAAAGTATCCAGTGTTTCTGAAACTAATTTATGGTATTGTGTTCATATTTTTCATTACCTTTGGATGCAATGAGTATATCGTATAAGTAAAGGAAAACAAAGTCCAAACCTCTGAGAACTTCATAGGTAAATCTTTGGAATGATGCAGGAGCAATTTTTAAGCCAAACCTCATTAAATTGAAACAAACTAAAAGGTGTGATTATATCTGTTTTACATTTGTGCTCTTCTGAAAAGGGAATCTGATTTAAATAAATTTTTAATTTAGTTTAAATAAATCAATTTTATAGAGGATTTTAATGACCTTTAATATTTGATTGAAACCTTGCATCCTAGTTACGGGGTGTCGGTCAGGAATAGTCTGAGCATTAAGCTGACGGTAATCCCTCACACCATTTTTCGTGACAAGATGTAAAGGAATTGGCCATTGCAAATTTTTTGCACGAATTATTTGATTGTCGAGCATAAAGTCAAACTCTTCTTTAGCTCTTGCAAGTAACTTTTGATCAAGCTGTATTGCTTTAGAATGAATAGGTTGACCATTTGTTTCGATATAAAGTTTAGCATTTTATTTTATTTGTTTAGGGAAAAGATTACGTTTAGAAATTGCGGGCTATTTTAAGAGTAAATTGAAAGTTTTTATGGATTTATTCAATGAACTTACAACGCTATCACTTGAAATAGCAGTTATATCACCATGAACACAGAGATTTGTTATTCTATCAATTACTTCCTTCTTATTTACGTCAATAAGGAAGTTAAATTTTTATACAAAATCAGCTCCAAAATATCTCTTCTTACGTCAGCAGTTATGAAGAGAAACTGAAATTCCCGACGTAATCCCAAATCTTGATTTAACATTTTTATACCATAAGTTGAGATTTCTGTTCCATTAGCAGCATATAATTTCTATTCTGCCCTTGTTTTATTCTGAGCTTTAGCTGGATTTATGCTAACATCAGCTCCAATGTCTAAGAGAAAGTGCAAATTTGATGTTCGGTCACGGACGAAGAAACGAAATTAGCGACAATCCTTTACATTTTCTGCAGCAGTGTTAATCGCCGAACTTACAGCAGATTGAAGTTTTTCTGATTATTTTGTGGTTTTTGATTCCAATTACAAGGAGGCTGACATTTTTCTGTAAAACATTTAGAACCAAATTGAAAATGAAAGTAACACAATTTTCCTATGGGATCAAAATTATTGCTCCGGTTACTTCGAGATCGAGATTAGAAAAATAATTTTTATTCCGTGTTTTTGTTCTAGCCATTGTACGAACACATTCTTCAGAAATTTTTCTGCTCTAAATTTTTAATTCGGTCTGACAATCCGTTAGAAGAATTGTGTATATTATTTGTTCTGCAAATTTCAGTTTTAGGCTCATATTGTAAATTTTGTCAGCCATAATTGCCAAACTATCAATATCTTCTTTATTGCCAATTCAAATATTTTTGATAGATTCAAGTAATTTTCCAAGCCACAAAATTCATATCAAATTTCCAGAATCTTCTAAAGTACCTACTGATCTTAATTTTTGTGATAGTTAACTCGGCTTTATATCACCTAATTCAATTCCAGTGATTAAACGTTGAATTTTTGTATTTTCACTTTCTTTAAATAAATTCAAAGGTCTAGTTTTTGAATTCGAATATTTAGTTTGTCTATCACTGCTAATGATATCAAAGTCCGTGTTCTGTCATCATGTCCACTCCCGTATTCTGATCAAAGATCTTAAGTTAGCTAGGCTCAATACGAATAAAATACAATACAAATAAAGTATTTAAAATATCCAATTCCAGCATTCAAGTAAAAGTACCTATTAATATGGACCCTCCAATCTTGGATTTCAAATCAATAATGTGAAGTAAAAAAAAAATTTATACGAAACTTACAGGAAACATTACAATATGTTAGAAAATCATTTTGTACAAATTTGGAAAAGAAATTTTGAACATTACAGGTAATATGAGCATTTTTAGTAAATAATGTTTCGTTGCGCATGCGCGAAACATATTGTAATTTTTTTCCCACAACTTTAAAACCAGATATATAGGGCATATGTAAAAAAAATCAGTTCAATGTCATTAGCATTCATAAAGATATCGGCATTACAACGAGCAGAATTTTAACTCCTGTCGAAGAGAAGCTAAAAGATGAGGGGTTGTACACAAATTGATATTTTTTAAACTTATATCTTTAAATAGTTATATTGAATTGTATAGTGGTTAGAATTTGCTGAATACCCATGAAAACTTATCAATTACGTGCATAACTTAAATTCCAGCTAATTAGGCACTATAAATAACAAACATTTTATTACTTTAATTATATTATTTACATGATTATTAACAAGTTACATATTACAATTTTTCGGCCAAACGATATTTTGAAATATATTCCTTTTATGGCGAAACGATTTTTTATCTAATTAATTTCTTTTCTTAAAATATTTTAATAATTCTACATATATATTTTTTTATTCGTTACGAATATTAGATGTGTTCACGTAAAATCTATTTCACGGAACCGAACTGCGGCTTTATTTATTATTATTTTTTTTTTACGTGCAGGCGAGCCTCTGGATCTGGCCTTGAAGAAATTATCTCTGTTCTTCCTGTTTGTTTTGAGTTCCATAGCTATCAGGTTAAATGATGAAGCGGTTAACTACAGCCTTCGATCTGCCAATTTTTTGTGCAATGTCAGCACCACTATGACATCTTTAAAAGCTAGTTATTTGGCTTTTTCAGTTTCTGTTCTTCTTTAAAAACAATGTAAAACTAAATGGACTGAATTTTGTTTATTATATAAAAATGGTGAAACCTCTGTACAGCTGCCACCATCCATTCCAAGAAAAATTGATTACTCAAAGGGGTGGACGCCATAAAGATGTTTCGTGCTTGTATTACAGTGCAATATTTGCATTAAACAAGTCCTAATTCATTATTTCTCTTAGAACGAATATTTGCGAATAATCTAAAAAATGTGCTTTCTTCCAAAAATTTTCGTTTTTTTTAATTCAATTTTTGTTTCCTTGGATCTTTTAATTCTTTCCGAGGAAATATTTTGGGTTTTTTTAAAACTGGAAAGTAAATTCTTAATCATTTTGTCAGTAAATGTTGAAGAATGGGCAATCAAATCATCTATTTCTCCTAAAGTCTGTTGAGTTGGAAGTTTCTCTTACTGACAGTCTCAACACATTTCTGTAGCTTCTTTGTCAGACTCCGAATCAGTACTTGAAAAACACAAATGAACTCTTGAACGTTCAACCCGTGTAGAGGTGGACGTTTAGTTGTCTTTTCACATCGAAAAATGTATGATCAATTTTTATTTGATTTAGAGTGTATTTTTCTTTTCCTTTCTTTCCTCCCCTTTATCTTAAGAAAAGTTCAAAGTCAATGTGACGAAAGGAATGTATTTCTTTGAAGTTGAATGAGTGACCAAACCAACCTCTCAGAGAGGTTTGAGAAGACATTCCAGAGGTTATTTTAACACTTGGGGCCAAACAATTCTGTGTCAAACATTAGTGACCTTTTAGGAAGTGACCACTGTGCAGGAGTGGCCTCTTAGGGAAATTTTACTATATATAATTTTGAATCGCTTCTTTCAAAATAAAACTACTGTAACTTTCATTGCCAATGAGTTTCGCGAACATCTTGAAAATTTCGAATCGGCTACTTCTTACCTACTACATTTTAAGTGCAAACGATGAATATAATGTGACGTTTAGTCGCGAAAACAATGAGCCATCTAGCATTTTTCTGCGATCGTTCATTGGACACTGAAAAAGTTACCAATCTTTAGAAAATAACGTATACTAAAAGATTCTAGGATTAAAAATTTAATAATGGGTCATCTAAACATTTAAAATTGCACTAACTTCAAACTTTTCAATAGCAACACTTATTTTTGATGTCATAAATAAATTTCTCAAGAAAAAATACCACAAAATAAATTTTGGTTTCTAGGCCATAAATATATCGAAAGATATTCAATATTTTGGGTTCTGAATGAAAAACGGCTCGTCTCCAAATTTAGATAGAGAAGTTCTCTGCTGGCCTTTAAATGTTGGTTGTGGCATTTTAAATTAATTCCAGCTTTAAGTGCTCTTTTGAAAGTGATGATATACATTTAAAAGAAAAATAAAAAATTTCATGAGCTCAAAATTATTATTAAATAAAAAATAAGAGTGTAAAATGTGCAGAATACTTCTTACTACTACATAAAAAATTATATGTCAACAGTGATATTATTTTATTGATATCCCAAGATATGAATAAAAATTCAAAATTTTACATTAACTTTAGAAACTGAAAATTTCATTTTCGTATAATTTCGAAACTTGATATTCCAGCATAAATATGTATGCAGATTTGAAATGTTTTAAGAACAATATGTTTTTCCATAGGAAATTTTGAAATAGTACTATTATAAATATGTATGACACCTTATGAAAATTTTAAAAGTGAAATCTTCTACTAGACCTTATTTCCTGAAAATTGGTACATTTTGTTTTAATACCCGATGAACGACAGCAAAATAATGAGGGGTGGTTCCTTTTTTCCCGCGATACTACACCGCCGAATCGCATAACTTTGCTCACTATTCCAATTTAGTCATGGACTGGAATTACCTAAAATTTGCTTAAAAATCGTTTGAAGGCCCGATAAAAAATAATTAATGTTAAAAATAAAAGAGGAAACGCCAATGTCAGAATCCTAAGAAACTAATAATATATATGATGGTTTCTTACATTTACCATCACTTTTATTTATTCATTTTTTTAACCATCTATTGTATATATTGTTAATCTACCTATGAACTTTTCTTAACCGTAGTAGGCTGTTGTCTGACGCTACAAGATGCTTTCCTATCTTTCAAATACGTAAGAAGATGGAAGCCCCAAGCATATTCTAGGCAAGAAAGTATTTTTTTACACTAAATATGTATGTATGCGACTAGTATATTTCATGTTGGAAATAATGTAAATAAGTAACATATGCACTGCAGATTCAAATAAACTTTCTACATTTTAGAATTAAAAAGGTAGAGAAAATTATTAAAAAATTTTGTTTTCTTTTTTGGCGAGAAAGAACAGAAAAATCTTCCGAGAGAGGGCAGAAAATCAGAAGAAACGAAGCAGAACTAAGAAGAAAAGTGACAACAATAAAGGAACTAAACAGCCTGAAAACTGAATGGAGTGAATTGACCTGATATCGAGAAAATAATTTGCCAAATGATTTACCAACATGAAAACTAAAAAATAATTAAAATAATTACATATTTTCATTTGTAATTACCAAAAATATTGTTAATAAGTTGTTTTAAAAGTTTTATAGGAAGAGAAAATGATTTTAATTATATATCTTCGAATCCTTTTTTTAATGATTATTTCATATAATTGAGACAAGGAAAAAAAAATAGTACTCTTTAACTAAATATTTTTCTGTAAGTTTTCAAATGATTAATATTAGAAGAACTTAAATTTTACACATAATGTTAATCTTTGTTTCATATTCTTTTCTGATTTACATCTAAAATATGTAATTCACAACAGTATTTTTTTCTTACTTCCACAGATTAATTAAAAATAACTAGGGGCTCTCTCCCCCCCCTCCCCTGCTCGCTAAATCTCGCCAACTCCCAGGAGGATTTCGTTGCAATCCTCCCAGGTTTGCTATGCAAACCCTGCTCGCTTCGCTCGCCACAGTGAAGACACTGCATCTCCTAGCACAACTATTTTAAAATCTTTATATATAATATATATGAATCAGCTTTATTTTGATTCTGATGCTTTAACTTAAATCAGCACAGAATAAAATCTTTTAGCCTCAAAAAAGATATTTTTCTTCAAATAAAACTTTCAAAGAAAATTATTAAAGTGCATAAATAAATAAATAAGAGTTGCAAAATTAAAACAAATATAATTATTCTAAAAATTAATTCTAAAAACAAATTATATTTATGATTATTAATAAAGAGATTGTCTTGTGACATCTTAGCACTATGAACATGAAAAAGACAATATTATTAATAAATAAAAATCTTAATCTGTTTTCTTTTAATGCTTTTACCTTAATCAAGAAGGAATACAATTTTTGTGGTGCCTGAACCTTAGTCTTCCTTATTTGAAGGTACGATGCGTTCGAATGAATAAAACGCTATTTTTAGGCACTGTGTGATAGAATAGAACGTTATTTGTAGCACTGTGCGATAGAATAGAGCGTTACTTGTAGGCACAGTGTGATAGAATAGAATGTTATTTGTAGGCACTTTGCATTAGAATAGAACGTTATTTGCAGGTACTTCACTGCCAGATGAAACTTTAATTGCAAGTACAATAGTAACGGTTAGTTACTATTGTACCTGCAGTTAGTTAGTTATATTGTCGCGTAGAACTGAGTTTGCTACACAATGTGACTTAACAGAAAGATTTATTTGGCCGTAGTACTCTACACGGACAGCACCACAGCTCAAGACTTATTCAGCTGTGGTCTTTTTATATACCTAATGAAATGTTCTAGAACACTCCACCAGGGAGTTATCTACATGGATGAAATTTACATAAATTATATTTGCATATAAATTAAAAAATAGAAATAATGATTGTACCGTAATAATGATTGTAATACAAATTTTTTCTATATATAATTTTTCTACTCAAATTGAACAATGCATTTCTTTCTTCTCTTAGATTTCTTTAATATAAAGCCTGGTCTTTTATGTCCGGGCAGGTAAAAGAAAGAAATAAACGAAGTGGTATTGTTTAAAACTGATTTTTACATTTCAGCGCCATCTATTTCTTTGAATGTATTCTATTTGGAAACAGATGGAAGGAAAAAAATTATCAGAATTATATATTTTAATTATTGGATAACAGAGGAAACGATGTTAAAATTGGAGAAAAGTTTGCATACCAACTTAATTGGTATCATATGGACGAGTTTTCTGTTTTGTTTATTTACTTTAAAAACTTAACATTAATCTTTCCGTTGTAATGCTGAGTCAAGGGAATCTTCAAAGCGGAAATCAAAAAGAAATGCAAATAAAGTCAAATAAACCAATCTTGAAATTTCTTGTAATCATTGTTATCCCTAGTTACATTGGATAATCTTGTGTCTACATTTTGTTCAGTGGCGCGAAATGATGCACAAAAGTTTTCCACTCCTTCGGATTCTTCCATAATTGTTAGCATTGTCGCAATTCATTTAGCAAATGTGCTTATCGGTAATCTCCCTTCCGTGAGATCTGAGACTGAATTCCAACGAAAATTCAATTAAAGCACCAAGACGATATATTTTAAATGTAGGTGAAGAGAATCAAATGACCGTGTGTTTATGTGGTGTGGGAACTCGATAAGTTAATTTCCAATTTACTATTTTATTGCTTCAATCATCTTGCTCAGAAGTGCATATAAGTACAATGAAAGTTTAATAGTAAATGAAAGACGAACGTATCTGTTATAAACAAAGAAATGTCTGGATATTCACTATAATACTGATATAACATACTTGGGTTTAACACTAATCATGACTGTAAGTCTTATCTTGACTATAACGTTAATACATACCTACTGTTCCCATGCCTAGGATCCTCATGACTCTTTACGAGCCTTTTGGATGGACAGGAAGTGTAAATTTGACAGAACCACCAAGCATCTGTACTGAAAACAAGGGAATTGTTACATAAAGTTTATATTGCAAGGTCAGGACCTTTGAGGTTTAATAAATGAAATGATGGACCAACACAATATGGAATAATGCTACGTAACAAAAATGCAGTGAGACAACAGAGCGATAATTCTGAATTGAGAAAATCAAAATCAATACGCTGAAAAGAAGGCAATGTCACAGAACCAGAGAAGAGAAATTAACCCTAATACTGAGAACAGGATATGACTGTGACCGATTTAGACTGCACTTTTTATCGTTCTGATTCCGCATGTTTACTTTCACTGTATCTTCGCCACTTATTTGCTTGGGAAAAGTGCTTATCAGATAGAGAGAAATGCTTGTCTTCTGACCACGCGATCTACTCTTATACTAGTAAGCATATGTATCCGACATAGTCTTAAAATTAAACCTCTATAAAAGCCTTTTGACGTTTTCAGCCTGATAAATAATCTAAGGAACATTCATAAAACAGTTTATGAGTATATGTATAAGTTTTATGAATCCATTTTAAATTTAAATATGCTTTATTACAGTAATTAATTGTTTACTTAACCCTTGCTGCACAAAGATATATTAAGATATGTGTATGGTATTTTTCGGTTTTCGAAACATTGTAAAATAAGGTAATAGTATTCCAGTTAAGTTTAGTTTAGGTTTATTGAGTTCCGTTTTTGAAGCATCGCGATGGCTATTTTGGGACGGAACTCCTTATCTGGAACTGTGGTCAGATGACGAGGACGACATATGAGCTGGATCCCCCTCAGCATTGCATAATATATGATATTATTTGGGAAATAAAAATTTTCTATACTGAATATAAAAAGGTAAGAAAAAATTGATAACTCCGTTTCTCTAACAAATTTCTCACACTTTCTCAATACTCATTGCTTAAATTGAAAAATTTTTAAACTGTTCATATGAAATTCCTAATTTATTTATAGTCCAAATACTATTTTTGCCAACTTAAACATCTATATAAAAATCTTTTCTCTTGGAGAATTTTTATTAGTTAACTTCTTACATTACTTTTACAAGTTTTGATAACATTATGGTGATATTTTTGACTTCAAGCAAAGAAATGCAGAAATTATCTATACAATGCATTCTCCAATTTATTTCATTTTAATTACTGCGAATATAAGAACGTTTTATAAACATGGATATTCTCTTTTGAGACCTGTAATTTGCAACTAAGACTCATGATATGAATAATTTGAATTTTTTAAATATTGCTACTAAATATTTTTCTAGATATATCTCATTGCACAAGTAATCTACTTAAGACACCTATTTATTTAAAGTAATTCCTAAGGCTTACTCCAAAAACATTAATTTTAAAAGTGTTACTTTGATGGATAATTAGACCAAAGGGCGTGTGAAGGGCACTCCTTATAATTCTACCTAAATTATCAAATTATTTTTTCCCATCTCTCTTTTCAGTGATTATGCTATTGACAAACAAAAATCTAAGAACTATCAGTGATTAAAGGAAAAACAAGTTGAAATTCTTAGATATGGTGCTTAAGTTTTAGTTTTATTAAACTGATTCGTAATGTTTAGACAATTATTTCATTTGCGTGAATCCAGCTAATCTCGTAAAAGAGATTTAATTATTTATTTATACCTAAAAGAATCTTAATGATAAAATAATATACGAGACTTGAAATTCATACTGCATCAGTCTGCAATGGATTATATAAAGGAATGAGACAGATCATTGGAAATGTTCATTGTAATTGTATAATTCAACAACATGAAATATGAATTGAGCAGTGTCCGTTCAGGTGTGAAATAGGATAGTAATCTCGCAAAACTGAAATTATCTATTCAATAAGTGTTGAAATCCTAGCGAGATCAGAAATACAGTTTTTACCACATAATCCTCCTAAGTCCACTAGCAGTTAATTCTTTTAAACCAGTAATAACAAACGCAGCAAATGAACTCAAAATTTTCGAAATGGGAACGAACGGAGGCAAACTCCCTGCCTTGAAAAGATACTCAAGGTTTGCTGAATCTAGGCTGAGCTTCATGATATGCTCAAGTGTCGGAACAACTTCAGATTGTTTTCTCTTTCTGCATTCCTTTAAGGTATCTGACTACGTCTAAAATGCGGTTTTGGGTCGAATTTCACAAAATTTTATTATGGTTTTACTTTAAAGCCCATTTATTTAGCTTTCTAAATCTGGGTTTATTTTATTTTTACGATGAATAGAAACGGAGATATATAATTTTTTATAAAGCACGGTAGCTAAAAACGAAACCGGAAGTTGGCTGTTTTCCCTCGTTATACCCAATACACCGCACTCTGAATTATAAATTAATTTTCTTTTTATCTATTTCGATTAATTACACACTCTATATGCAAGTCATGTCAATTTGAATAAGATTTTGAGTTTCGACAAGCTACTATGAACATTTTTGCCAAAATGCACATTTGTGGAGTTACAAAATTCACGTTTTGGGACATCGATAGCTCAATTGTTGTTTAATGATTGATTTTATGGTCTTAAAAGAGTATTTCATGAACTGGGAACAGTTCCTGGCCAACATATACATTGAAATAATATCTTAACCTCAATAACCATAGAATCGTCACTGCTAATAGACAGTCTTTGGCAGGAACAAAAAACGCTAGAAAAAAATTACGGGCTCTCAGAATGAAAAAATGTGATAAGATTTTGAATAAGGAAGGTATATCCTACAAATGTGACAAATTTGAAAAGAAGTTAAATAAATATATTTTTAATGAAAAGCAAATTAAAACTTTAAACGCGTTTTTTGGAAAACTTATATTTCGTCAAAAGTCACTTACGCAAAACACGATATCTCAAAACATTATCTATATATTTCCTTGAAATTTTGTATATATGTTGTCTTAAGTGTAGTAAAGGCAATGAACTAGAGATATAGTTTTGATATCAATAGTATTGATTTAGAGCTGTTTAATGTTGATTATACCTATGCATTTTGTGAAATTTTGAATGAGAGAATACTCGACTGGTCATAACTTTCCTGTAAATGCAAGTATTTCTTAGATCCTAGTTCATATCTGTAAATGTGCTGTGTAGAAAAATAATTTGAACATATGGATTAGAATTTCTGCTGGAGTGTTTTGCTTTTTGCTCTAATTTTACCCATTTTTTACTTGAATTACCCCATTTTACTGAATCTGAAAGTAACGTAAAATTTCCTGACTGGTATTAATGGTTGTTTTGAATAATATTGAGTCAGAAAATGAACTGAAATTGCACATTAAAGCGCTTTTTCAAAAATTCGTTCCCGCACGTAGTCAGATACCTTAACTCTTGTAACTTTGTTATGGGAGAGATTAGTAAAATAATATGACTGTCCCTTTTGATACAGGAGGGTATTTTTAAGGCAGGAATTATTAAAAAGTGTCCTTCTTACAGATTTTATATAAATTATTAATTTATTTAATTTATTTTTGGTTATTAAGTTCGGGACATTAAGTGGTTTTATTCATCAAAATATCTTATTATTCCTTCTAGATAATATGTATAAGAATATGTAGATATTTTG
>BGPR01014071.1:0-37078 GCA_013235015.1 Araneus ventricosus | reverse complement strand
CAAAATGAAACGAAATTTCGATCATGTTCTTAACACAAATTTTGAAACTAAAACGCAATCTCATTAGTTAGGTAATATCAAATCTATTCAAGCGTGTGGTGTCAGAAAAAACTGTCATTATCTCAATGAGCTGATAGACGAGGTATAATTCAATCTAATCTGATATCTTGAAAGTAATTAATGATTTTCGTTTTCCGTTGCAAATCGGTACCTGAGAGTATATTCGACAAAGCACTGCTGCCCGACGCTCTTGACGATGATGAAGCTGGTCGATGAATCCTTGGCCGGAGTTTCCACCACTTTGGAGTTTCCAATATAAGTATCGGGTAACCACATGTGCTTCAGTTCCTTCGCGTTAATGATTATGGATTTTTCTGTCATTCTCTCGATGTAACCTCCCGTGGGAGTCACGAAGCTTTTCTCACTTCGCTCGTCGAGGAGGGTCAAGCATGTGTTGCGGGGGACAGACCAGCGATGCTTCAGAAAGAAATCCAAACGAAAATCCTGAAAAAAAGTATTCAATTGTTTCAATAGTACAGGGTGTCCATACTTTTCAACTTCAGGATATTTTTAAGAAAACAAAAGAAAATACAAATCTGAGGAAACTGTTACAAATTGAGGAGCAGATATTGAAGATTTTTTACAGCATTTAATGTAGCTCTATTTGGGCCCTATTAGTTGCACAAAACACATCAAGGCGATGCTCAATTTCTTGCCATGTTCTGTGCAGTATAGTGTCATCAGTGTTCTTTGCTTCAGGACATTAATGTCCTTATCTTTTTTCCATACATGATATCGAACAAAGATACGAACAACCTTACTGAACATAACCCCATTGAAAGATGCATCCCCTATGATACACAATGTGACTTTTCTTGAGGATTAGCCATTGGTTTAGGAGATTATTCAATACCGCTTCTTTCATCAACAACTATCCAGAAATACACAGACACAATTTGACCACAAACTTTGAAAGCGACTGATTACATAGGATAAATTTAATTAGCATATCTTATCAACTGCCCTTTTAATATTTTTTTAAAAAATGTAAAGAGACTTTGTGGACACCCTGTAAATTACATAATTAGCTTTTATACAGCTCATTTTCTCAAGAGTTCCATCACGATTAAATCTAAGACATTATTCAGTATAATATAACATGCAATAACTTTTAATTGCGATAAATCTTTTTCCAGCGGAGTGTATAAATTTAGTTTGCTATGATTTGCTTACTTGTTTTGACTACCTAAGACCTGTCGTTTGATTCGGAAATCATCACGAATCCTTTTCTGAATGTGCCGATTCAGCAAATTAGATGAACAGATGCATTCTACCTAAGTTTTTCCCAAGAAAAACGTGAGCCCTAATAGCACCTTTTCGCTGTTGCCTTGCTTTTGAACTGGAATAGCATTTTTTACTTTCCCTCTATAATGGCCATGGATTCATCTTGAAATCAACTTTAACGCATATAATAACAAAATAAATATTTATATAGAAGTTAGTGAATGGATCGCGTAAAAGTACATCTGAATCAGTTTAGCTATTTTTTCAGATGATTCTCTAATCAAAACTTGTTCGATGCTGTTCAGTTTACTATGATTGTGCATCGATAAATGAAGCACAATGGGATATCACAAACTTATTTTACAAATATTATAAGCGATATTTACGTTATTATAGATGAATTGCCCTTTATTTTATTTTCTTAGATTTAAGTAAAACATTTTTTTTGTCCATTTGGATTGATATAACACTTCCGAGTGGACACAATAAATTTTACAGTGTAATATTATTAAATCCCATATGTCACTGCAATCACGATAATGCTTGAACATGGTATGATTCCATGCATTCTAATTTTTTATAATTTCTTTTTATTCATCCGAGAAACTATAAAAATCATTTCAAAGTAACATTTGTCAAACTGATTAAGAACTGTAACTGAATTACTAAAAAGCAAAATCTCATAAATAAAATAAACAGTTTTATGCGAAGGATTTTCTATGCATTTTAGAGAAAAAAATTAGTCTATTTACAAAAAGACTATTAAAAAAAATTAAATTATTAAGAAAAAATTAAGAAAAGAGAACAAATTATTTTAAAGTATAAGAATAAGATTTGAGATTAGATAATCTAGGAGAGTTACGGATGAAAAATTTCAAATAATTATTATTAATATTACTACAAAAAACTTACCATTGTAACTGGTCTAAAGGAATTTAAATCTTCTATGTAAAGTTCTGTATAAACAATTAGAGGCATAACTATGAGATAAAAGAACAAGAAGTCAGTAAATATGTGTAATATTATAACATTTTTGAGAAGTGTGAAGACATGTATTTATACTTATTAAATTAATTATTATTGATATTTAATGTTATAATAATTTACTGATTGCTTGCTGAATCATCTTTAATTAAAAGAACGATTTTAAATTAAATATAAATCCTAATTGTTAACTGAACTGACTTATATAGAACGAGTTATTTCAGAAAATCAAAAGGTGTAGCTATAATATCAGAGTAATGTACTGGCATCTTACCACAATTATTTAATTAACTGTCTTACAAGGTCATTGGGATTTATTTTTGTGTTTTCTTGTTATTTTTCTCTAGTCACAGAGGACACCTAAATAACGTTGTGTAACTGGAATTCGCATAATTTTTTATACTGAAACCGCCTTCGTTTTCTTTTACAATAATAAGTGACATCTGATTGAAATAATTTGTGATTTTATTAACAATTATATGATTTCTACAAAGATTATAGACTACTATGATTGTTATTTGATTTAAAAATATTTATATTAAGCTGTTTTGTCGCATCACATTTGTCTTATTTCTTTATATCATTGTGATTGTCCACGGACTCTTTGAAATGCTTTCTACTATATAATGGCTCAAACTTTTATTGTATTTTAAAAAAGAATACTGGAAGTACAAGGCTGATTCAAAATGGTTGCCCCGATTTCAAAAGCAGCAAGTATTTAACGAACAATAAATACAAAGATAAGTTTTACAACGAGTAGTAGAAGGAAGTTCAAAGTTTTGCAAGTTGCGGAACAAATGTGGTAAATCGCAAACCGGCGCTTACAAGATGTCAGAAGAAAAATTGGCAACTCCGAAATAGAAGGTGTTCTGCTTATTGGAGTTTCAGAAATGATAAGCAGGCCATTCACATCTCTTCCAAAATGGAATTTTTGGAACACGGGAAAGAAAAAGCAATCGTCTGTTTTAAAAACCGATGGAAATTGGCATAGCGGAATGGCAATGCTGGAATTCAAACGAACTCAAAATCCAATACTTCATGCGCCGCTTCCAATTTGGGGCTTCGATTAGAGGGCAGCGGCACATCAAAGGATCTGCCTACATTGAGACCTCGGATCGAGGGTAGAAACGAAACTCGAAATCTCCCGCATAGGGGAAGAGGAGAAGGGCGGGTAGAATTCTGCGACTTTGAACCTTGTCTAAAAAAACTTTGGAGCCTCCGTGAATGACGTGCCTCATTTTTCGACTTGAATGGATGGAAAAAAACCAGTCTTGGGACAAATGGAATGGAATGGAGTACAGATGAATGCCCAGATTTATACGATAATAATATAGAGAAGATTTCGCCAGTGATGCAATCTCATGAATCTCCAGATACCATGAGCATACATAGATGGAATCGACAGTTTGTAGAAACATGATGTGTGTGCAAAAATAAAAGTGGTGGCAGGCCAAGTGTATCACTGAAAACTTCGAGAGAGTTAACTGTTTTCTTGAGCGCAGTCGAGAGAAATCGACTTACTAAGCCAACAGGCAGCTACAAAGTCCACAAATAATATTTTGGAGTGTTCTCAGAAGCAAACTGCATATGATACCGTACAGAATTCAACTCGTGCAGAAATGTTTCAGAATGTATGGCACAAAATGGACTACCAGTTAGATGCTATCTGTGTTACCTAACTAGTCCCACAGAACACCTATTAGCTATATAAACCAACATTTGAGCTTCCTTCTGCTATTCTGCGTCAAGATTACTTTGTATCATTGTTTATTAAATAATTATAACCTTTTTTAACCAGGAAAATAATTTTAAATTATTATACAACGGTGAAAGGCGTAGTAGAATGAAAAAAATGGTTGTCGCAAGTTTTCATAGAAACGTTCATCTATTCTGTAACGTGTCACATTTCGAAACTCATCTCTGTGGAGATGAGAGTTTTGTGGCACTGTCGCATTAGCCTTTTCCCGAAGAAAAATCCGAAATATAAACTTCGGAAGGATGGACGCAGACATGAGTTGATTGCTAAAGGGATCTATGCAACTTCTTTGCAGTATCGATACCAGCTGCCATGATGCAGAGCCTTAATCCTTCTGGCAATTTTGCAGAAAAGGCGCTGAAGGAAGGGAGATTAAGGGATGAAGAAACCCCATCCATTTCTTTCACCCCCAATTCTGACATCAATAGCCATCAATGTTGGAAAAATGTTGAAATCATTCTGTGGGAGTACTGATCGCATGAACTATATGTTGGAAGGATGCTAGAAGGAAGGAATTGACAGGAATGAGACTCTAGTACACCGAAGATGACCAGTTTTTTAAATTTTAATATTAATTATTTTTTAATTAATTAATTAATAATTGATTAATTAAAATTAATTTTTTAATTAAAGTTATTTTTTTTATTTTATTGAATTTTGGTTTGAATTTTGATTATTTGTCCCGAATGGAGAAAATGTTCCGAATTTGTCCTGAATTTCAAATAAATGTCCGCGCATGTCCAGTATTCTACTTTAGGAAATAGCTCACATTACAAATTAATAATTAATTATTAATTAGATTTAATATTTAATGAATTAGATTAAAAAGTTTATTTTAGATTTTTAACTTTTGATCTACGATTAAAAATTGAGCAGACATCCGGCATTAGGCGGCGCAGTTCCCATTTTCGATTCTTTGTGCCGGCTTGAAAAATATCCCAATATTGATCTGAATCTGCCAGATTGTCCAGGTTTTACTTATCAATAAATAGTTAATATTTTAAAAAATATTAACTAGATTTGATTTTTTTCTGAAAATCAGCTTCTGAAGAATTCTCCTTCTCAACTTATACAGACACAGTATAAAGTAGGTACCCTAATATTACCAATGCAGATGAATCAGCCTGAAGGAAAAATATTAAAAACAGCAGCAAAATATATTATTTCTTCTTAGTTTTTAAATAGCTAAACAATTCAATTGTGTCTGACTCTTTTTCATCGATTTATTTACATATGTTTTTAAGATTTTGTACACTTGTACCTCCTTCCTAGCTAGCTTCCCGAATTGCGTGACCTGGTTTTATAGATTACGTACAGTTTTATAGATTATAAAATATTATATATATATTATATTTTACTAGTTTTAGAGATTTTGTACACCTGTACCTCCTTCCTAGCTAGCGTCCGGAATTGCATGCCCTAGTTTCATAGATTATAAAATATTATATATATATTATATTTTACTAGTTTTATAGATTTTGAACACCTGTACCTCCTTCCTAGCCAGCATCCGGAATTGCGTGCCCTGGTTCTATAGATATGAAATGATGAAAATCTAGTCATCTTAGTACATCGACCAATTGTTACAGAACTGACTTATATTTCACAGTATTGCGAATAATCAACACTGTTTTTGAATAAACGCGGTAAGAGTGAAGAACAGTTTCAACTTAGTTAAGTAAATATTTTTATTTTCTTTATGTATTTTGATTTTCTTTATGTATGAATTACAAAATTTCAATTATCCACAGGAATCTATAAGAGTATTCCATTGAATACATGCTTGCACTAATCTTTGACATTCACAATAAAGTTACTTACAGTTACATAAGAGTTGTACTCACATTTTTTATTTCTTGAATTCTGAGGTGGATAAGGCAAAGGGTTGAAATTCATGGGATTTCGTCGGATGCTTTTAGAGCTATCTTTGCAGTCCTCCATGCACATTTCACTAATTTGGATACACCTATTGAAAAATTCATCAGATAAATAATTTATGGATAAAAAATAATTATTTATGATAAAAGGTATTTCACGAATTATTGTTTTTATTAACTAAACGGCTACGATAAGATGAATGATTTCTATATTTCCTTAGTTCTGGAATTTTAGTCTTTTTCCGGAATATAAAACTAAATTTCTAGTTCAACTGTATTAGATAGAAATTTAGACCAGTTTAAGAACTTCAACAATCAAAAGAAAGAAAAGGGAATGCTATTGGGAAAAAGGGTACCATTTAAATCTCAAATGGCAAAATCTTGAATAATTTTACAATAAAACAATATACAGTAGTTTATTAAATTACTATTCATAATTTTTGACTGCTTAAAAATAGCATTTTAATTGAACAAAAATAGTTCAGTTGTGTAAGTTAATTATATAGTTTGAAAATAATATATCGAAATAACATATATCTGACAACTGATTTTCAATCAAAGAGATCGCGTGAGACGTATCATTATTTTTATTTGTACTTTATGAAAATGCTGCCTTGAATACCTGCCTTCTGCTTATCGTCATAATGACTGAAAGTGATTCGTTTCTTAATGATTTTTAGTTGTACATTGACAACTATTTGATATCTAGCGACTGGATATTCGAAGCTTATAAATTACAACCGTTAAAAATAAATAATTATTTTTCTTAAAAATGTACAGGTTATTAAGTACCTTATACCTATTTAAACTACTAAAAATTTCGAGTCTATCTTTTCATAAATTTCTAAAAGAAAAATTCAGAATCTGACTTTCTTTAGTACATTTTTACTGAACATAAGATCTCTTATATTTTAGGGATTTTTATTTGAAATTTAAAATAATACATCGTCTACAAATGCCTGATAATACTTCCTGTCCAGGCGAGGAGGTATAAGGTATGTCAGTTAAATGGATCGGGCTTCAAAGGACTAAACAATAAAGGAACTTATAAACTATCTGCTGGCCGAACAAAGCCATTGCTTACACGAAGACAGAGTTTCCAATTTGCATTGCTGTCTGATTCTGATTTGAATTGGTACACCTAACAGAAACATGTAATTGCTAAACTGAAACCCTTTGCATATTTTATGCCACTCAGAGAAGGCCTAGAAATAACGTTATGAACAATCAAAATTTCCCCTCGCATTGAAAAAGACAACCAGCCATTCACTTGAAGTATAGCCATGCCATTTGTACTAAGCCCGGCTTTTCGCCCACCCATTTTAATCGGAAAATACAGGCACGCCATTCACAAGGACGCTAACTCTGAACGAAGGTAGGGGGAGCGGTCTTCTTTCCCTCTCTACAGCTGCTTGTCTATCGCACTTCGATTTTCCCCAGTCAGCAGATTTTAATTTACGCTACCCTCGAAGCGAGGCTTCAATCTACGCAAGGCATTGTTCTTTTCGCTAGCCTCTTTCAGGGCGCCTCTGATTTTTCTTTCCGATTTCAGTCCAGACGGAATTCCAATCATGACAACCGTTTGGCTAATTTCCATAGATTTGTATCGGTTTTTTCTTCTCGCGTTCCAAAATATACAGTTTGTCTGTGAAGTGAATGGCCGGATTTATATTTCAAAACAACGATAACTACAATTGTTCAGAATGATTTGCTTCATAAATTTTATATGAAAGAAGCACTTACACAGCCATATTTGCTATTTTATATCTATGATGAAAATATTCGTAGTCTTTGTTACCAACGAGAACAATATTTAAGCAGTAGACATAAAGATAAAATGTTTAGCAATATGATATGCAGTTTCTAACTCGTGTTATCCTTTTCTATAATTCATAAAATTGCCAAGTATAAGCACTTAGATTATATTAAATTACCTAAAAAATAAATAATTTATTTGAATTTTTAAAATGATTTTTTTATAATAGTTTAAAGGGGCAGATTCCTAAATAGTGCCTGTTCCAACTAATCGGGGACATTTTGTTATTTAAGTTAAATCGACTTTTCTTCGCCTTCCTAAATTCCAATGTTTGGTACAATTGTTTCTATCAGCTTAGAAAGCGACTTCACCAAATCATTTTAAGATTATATCCAAGAAAAAGATAGAGAAAAATTGACATTAAAAACCATAATATTTTGCAATCAAGTTAGTTTATCAGTGTTCTGAAATGACAAAATGCTGCTGAGTCAACTGAAAATTACATATCTGTGTTCGCTTAGTTATATTATCGTCTTGTTTTGAAGCAACACGAGGGCTATTTTGGGACGGACCTCGTAACTTTGAACCACGGTCAGATGACGAGGACGACACCTGGGACGCTACCCGGACACTAAGTCCTGCGTTGTATTCCCAAATTACTGAATAAGAACCAATTTAAAGATATGAATGCATGAAATGTTTTTTTAATAGCCTTCCATAAATTTTCAGAGAAAAGACACAATCACTTTAGAA
Source organism: Araneus ventricosus (assembly GCA_013235015.1). Taxonomy (NCBI): domain Eukaryota; kingdom Metazoa; phylum Arthropoda; class Arachnida; order Araneae; family Araneidae; genus Araneus; species Araneus ventricosus. The sequence goes on along the minus strand of BGPR01014071.1, from coordinate 28,668 downwards.
TAAGCATTTAATAATTATTCAAATAATTATTTAATTTTTTAAGCCAGTAATAAATAGCGTATATTAACTATCAGAATCATTAGAAATGGTGATAAGAATGAATAATAAAATGTAAAATAATATATTCTAAAAAATTGGATTTTCATTGCGTCATTACTGAATAATTCATTGCTTCAAAATTATGATTATAATCAACAATAAAATGCAAAATAATACATTCTTCAAAAATGGAGCCGTTGCTTTCATGAATGAACTAAAACTTAATTTAAACGGCTCGACACAAATTTGTTTGGTAAAATGCGTGAAAACAAAATCGAGGCAAACAATGCTTACAAGTATACCCCCACTTCTAATAATAAGGTTGATAGACAAGTATAGATGAAGCAAACAAGTTGGAAAGTGAATGGAAATTGTATTGATGGCCATCTCATTTCGGAAACAAACAGGAAAATAGGGTTTCTGAACCTTCAACCTTGTAGTGTATAAACATTATCTAAGAGATCATTTACCCCGGCTGTTTACAGAAGATGATGTTCAAGTAGGAAGTGAACGGACTCAATTTAGTTTGTTGTCATAACATGACTTAAGTTATATTTCACTCAATTAGAGTATTACATCATTTATAAATATAATCATGACATAAGCATTTGACTTGGGATGTTTGTATTCCGAAGGAAGAATTTTAACACGCTTAGGCCGGCACGATAAAAGACAAATATCCAGCGAATATGTATTACAGAAATCTATTTCTGCTTTAATATTGGATAATTGACTTGTAAAATTAATTCTTGGTGTAAAATGAATTAGATTTCAAGAATAATTTAAAGGAAAGTAGTTTATACAGCAACGGCATATAAAATCCCTTTCATACACCAGGAAGCTTAAATTACAATTATTGTTGCCTACATAATGATAATATAGATGATGATTTAAAACGTTATTAACTGAAAACTAAAACCACCCGGTTTTTCAGAGTAACCCAATATTTAAATAAATTTCGGAAAACGTCTTTCTATTCAGTTTTGATAAAAAATAAAAGTTTTAATAGATGGTTATGATATATTTTCGCTTGCTGCTTTTACAGTAAATGATTTTCCAACTGAAGACATAATTACCGTTATTCTTTATTTTCTCTTTAGTTTTAAAAAATTCTCTTTTACGACATTTCTTATTCGAGAGTTTATTTATTTCTGCATTGATTAACTTCGTAAGAAACCGACTGAAGCAAGTGAAACTAAACTATACAACACGAAGAAAGCATCTAACACGCATGTTTACCAGCTCATGCTATTGCATTAAACTAACTTATAGTTTTTCCAATTTTTTCTCAGAAAAAATTCAACTTTTTTTCTTAGGAAATGTTAAAATTCAAATCTTCAGAAAAAAATCCCAATTTTTTACTTATCTAAAAACAATTATATATATTTTAACTTAGGCTAATTTGATGAAGCAACTCAAATAGCACCATTTAAGGCAACGAAGCATCTGAAGGTATACAAAGAGACTGGCAGTGACAGATGTTCCACGATTAATAATTAAAATAGGAGAGTTTTAAACATTAATTTCTGGTTTTGAAAAATAAATTTCATTGTTTGTATTGTATATTTCGTTATTAAAGTTTTAAAAAAATAAAAGTTGAGATAAAGATAACGTAGAAGGGAAAGGAACGATCCCTACATTAAGCAAATTAATATTCATAAATTGCATTATTAAGAGCAAAAATTAACTCCAGACCAACGTGACAGAAAGCTTCGACAAAATAAGTAATGATTCATCACCGCATTAAATTAAACTCACACTAACATATTAAGACCGCTGTAGACTGATGGAAAGATCTCAGCTTCGGGACTAGAGGATTGTAGGATCGAAACCCAATTCCACCCAATTGTCCAGTCAACGAAAGTCCAAATTGGGGGTGAAAAAATCATTAATTCACATAGTTTCATATTTTCTACAAATACATAGTTTTATTTTTCTTAGCGCTTTAATAATTTTCCAGATAATGGGCCTCAAATGCTGCCGCCATCTTGGATTTCCTCCCCCTTTTTTAGTATTTCTTGAATATCTCGAAAACTCTTCAATATTCAATTTACATATGATTTAACAAATTAAAGAGAGTAGCATTCCCTACAAATGGATGCTTTGATTTTTCTTCATGCTTTAACACTTTTTGATATAATTGGTCTCAAAGTGGATGAATTTGTAAAAAGTCTTAGTTGCTAGTCTAGTCAACGAAGGTTTTTTAAAAAAAAAAACGTTAAATCGTATGGTTTTAAAAATTGGTAGACATGTTCGTGAGGGGCTTCTGATGAAGGTACTAAAAGTCCGTGGTCCTGGGGGGGGTGAACTCGAGCCACCATCTTGGATTTCATCCCCTCATTTTTAGTTTTTCTTGAATATTTTGAAATGTATTCAGTTTCAAATTACAATTGAATTAACAAATTAAAGAGCGTAACATTTCCTGCAAATGCGTGGTTTTAGTTTTCTTCTAGCTTTAATAGTTTCTGAGATAATGGGTCTCAAAGTTTGCCGCCATCTTGGATTTCATCCACTTTTTATTTTTTATTTTTCTTGAATATCTCGAAAACTGTTAAATTGTCAATTACCCGTAATACAAAACATTAATTATCGTAAAATTCCCTACAAATGCAGGCTTTCATATTTCTTCTATCGTTAATAGTTTCTGAGATAATAGGTCTCAAAATTTGCCGCCATCTTGGATTTTATCCCCCTTTTTTAGTTTTTCTTGAATATCTCTAAAACTATTTGATTTTTAAATTAGATGAAATACAACAAATTAATTAATCCTGAAGTTCCCAAAAAATGCATGCTTTTATTTTTTTTTAGCTTTAATAGTTTCTGAGATATTTAAGAAAAACTAAAAAAAAAAGGGGGGGGGGATGAAATCCAAGATGGTAGTAAATTTTGAAATCCATTATCTCGGAAACTATTAAAGCTAAAAAAACAAAAGCATGTATTTGTAAGGAATTTTACTCTCTTTAATTTGCTGATTACACGTAATTTGAAAATTGAATAGATTTTGAGATATTCAATAAAAACTGAAAAAGGGGGAGGAAATCCAAGATGGCGGAAACCTTTGAAACCCATTATATGGGAAACTATTAAAGCTGGAAGAAAACTGAAAGGGAGGGGATTGTAGGGAATTTTACGCTCTTTAATTTGTTAAATCAATTGTAATTTGTAAACTGAATAGATTTCGAGATATTCAGAAAAAACTAAAAAAGGAGAATGAAATCCAAGATGGAGGCTCGAGCACACACTACAGGACCGAGGACTTTTAGTATGTTCATCAGAAGATACGAACATGTGTACAAATTTTCAAAACTATATGATTTAATGTTTTTTCAAACCCTTCGTTGACTGGACTACAAGATCCGCCGTGACTGTGGACCTGGCGCACGCTAAATCCAAAGTCGAAGTTCAAACATTTGACTTTAGTTGTGGTACGGAAGATTTGAGAGGGGCACGTCATCCGATATCGGTGCAAAATTGCAGGGGCCTTTCTAAATATACCTCGCGTTGCTTCAAAAGGGAACTTTAATGTAATTAAACTAAATAAAACATATTAACGCATTAAACTTTATCTTTTTGACATGTCAGTCAAGAATGCCTTTAAGCACACATTATCTCTGTTTATGGTAGATATAAAATAATTTACGAGTAATTAAAGGTAGGTGATTATATTAAATAATTATAAGCAGTATCTATTTGATTAACTCATATTTAATGGTTATTCGCATATTTCGCTGTGATATTTCGATGAATCAATGTTTAGTTTTTCATAGTCATCCACAAATGTTTGTGAAAATGCGAATAAACTCATTTTTAATTTGTACGCTTACTTAAATAATCTTTAAGTCTGATCATTAAAAAAATTGAAAGCTTCAGGTATGTTCAAGTTCACCGCAGTGAAAGGTTTGATCTACTCGATATCGCCCGGCCATTATCGTTCCGGAATGTGTACATAGTAATGAGTTGTACTATTTTTTTTAAAGAATTTAAGTCAAGGTTGGCCCCGACAACAAAAACAGTATAGAAGAACCTCGATTATCCGGGTTTCTGCCATCCGAAGTTTCTGTTAACCTTGCCGGCCCTAGAAAATCTAACTGTGTTTTTCATTTTTTGAATACAGACAAGAATTTTTGATATTCTTGACTGTATTACTGTATTTTGACATTGACATTGATTCCATTTTCACAATGCGAAGGCTTTTAAAACGTCATTATCAGGAGTGACCTTTTTAGGACAAAAAAAATATTGTTTCATTCTTCAATATTTCAAAAGTGACGTGAGGAAATCCCATGTCTTTGGCACTGTAAAAATGTCGGAGAAATTTCGCGTTGTGTAACGGGGGAAAAATTTTGCAAACAAAATCTTAAAATGTCATTAGAAAAATGCAAAGGGAACATCGAAAATTAGTAACATTCGCAAATCCTTTCATAAAAACTAATTAATGCTTCAAAAATGCATGTAAGAAGTTTGATGCTAATAAAAGAGTTTATTAAAACATCAATATGTGATAGTACATGCGGACTTATTTTTATAATTTCAAATAAACAATTTTTTGTAACCTTATCGAGAGAAACGAAGTCCTGATTTAAAATTTAATCTCCGATTATCCGAGCTGATTACGATGCTAGTCAGCTCGGATAATCGCGGCCCTTCTGTGCTTAGAGAAACGGCCAGAATTGCTGTAAACCTGCTTAAGTTTGTCTTCATAAGGATTGGAAGGAGATAATGACATGCTAGTTAAATGTTTAAAATAATTGGAAACCTTCTTTAAAAACTTCGTTGGAATTTCAAATTCTACACACATTTTTTTATTTGGGCCTAATAAAACGATGGAAGTAAAATTCGGAATTTCCTTTCCTTTCCCTTACTGAGAGAGATTTAAGAAATAATACATCGCAAACCAACGCCATATCACCATCCACCTAATAAAGAGATAATTCCTGTTATCTTCTGAAATGATTTTATTTCGTGAGTTATCGATTCTGTAAGGAGGAAATAGCCCCTCTAGGGCAACTGGAGCTGAAGCATTTACACTAGGACTTCCAATTCCCTTTAATTGTTGAGTGGTGATGATGCGGCTAGAATACATTTTAGGAGGACGGGCAATAAATGTTCGGTTGGGTCCATATCACGTAGATTCGGAGGCTAACGCATAAACAGAAATTTCTCAGTTTCTGGAAATTATCCTTGACAGTTCTGTCTGCACAGAAAATTACATTCTGTAAAGCATGGCTAGTCTCATCTGGGAGTATAGTTGCGGAGAATTTGTGATGCCATAATTGTAACATGTATTTAATTCCAAATGCTGTTGAGTTTAACTGACCTGTAGGAAATTTGTTTTAATAAAATGATTGTTTCTTTTCTCATCCGGAATTAACATAAATATATTTTGAGTTTTTTCTATTGTTTAGTATTAAGTTGTATATATATGTAATAAATTACATTTATCCGCATTTTTAAATGAATTCTTTTTCTCGACACTTAGATTCAAAGATTAAAGCACTTTCATTTTAACCTCTGAGTCGAGCGGGCTTTTGGTTTTTCCCACGCCTCTTAGAATCTAATCACTGTAACTGTAACCATCTGACATCGATCTAACCGTGCGAATAGCATCATGAGCCTCCACAAAAGTCCAGAATTAGCACTTTTCAAACAAATATACCCAAACTATCGAATCCGAGCATTCAAATGTAATTGTTCTGGCTGGTGGCTTTTTCCTGAGGAACTGTATGAAAGTTACAAAATCTTCTGAAGCTGCCTCACAAAAAATCATTTATAAGAAGAGAAATAGCCGTATTTGCATTTCACACTTCACTCATACGACAAAATTCTATAGCAGCTTGATGTATTGAAGCATTAGAAACTCAATTCGGTGCCAATTTGTTAATTTTTTTTATTAGATTCAATTAAGGTACTGATTGGTTATATCTGCCGTTTCTAAGAGAAATTGCATTTTGAGGTATCGCGAATAACTGGGAACGAAATGTTTGCCGTGCAATTTGTATCTCATTCTTTTTATCATAAAATAATTGGATGGAAAAAATTACCATGAAAATACAAAAGATGGAAATTTGTTCATATAAAAATATTTTTGTCTTCACCATTTTTAAATGAATCTATAATAGAACTGTCCAAAGATGTCCGTAACGTTCATGAATTTGGCTACGTGCCAAAGAGACTGTGTGTTTAACATTGTTATGTGTGTTGTAACATTGTTTTGTCATTCAGGTTTCATTAATATTTTAACATTGTTCCATGTTAAACTGTGTGTTTAACTTTGTTGTGTGTGTTGTAACAATGTTGTTTCAACACTCACATTCATTCAGATTTTATAAATCTATTCATTCAGGTTTCATTAATGAAACTTTTAACATTGTTGTTTCATCAATGTTAAAAGTAAGAATTCACTTGGATGAGCCTGTCTTGTTATATGCACAGCTTTATGTTGCATTATCAAGATGCCGGAATCCCAGCCATGTTAAAGTTCAAATGAAAAAAATCCACACATCAAGGAGTATTGTTAAGCGACAACAGATATTTCACAAAGAATGTTGTTTCAAATGAAAAAATCCACACATCAAGGAGTATTGTTAAACGACAACAGATATTTCACAAAGAATGTTGTTTATAATGAAGTTTTTTAGTTGATAGAATTTCGGGCCTTTATTGTTTACTTTTAATGTTACTATATATTTACATCTAAAATTTACTACAAATTATTATTTTTTCATTTCTTATGCACTCCGCCAATGTGCATTAGATTTTCTACATGGCAGTCTTTTTGCATGCCTTCTGATGCTTAGTTGCTTTAAATGTTGCTTTAAGAGTTGCTTCGTTAACAACTTAACTGTTAATTACTGTCCCCAAAGGAGGGAACTCAAACTTTAACTCTCTGGAGAAAACTAAAAACTATCTGGAGATTTCACGGTTCTTAATGGCACAGTTTTCAGTTGCTCTATGCTATGTTGATCTATGCGTTCGTTTCTCTTCCAGGAAAATTAAAACATGGTTCAGGCATAGGTAAATAATGTCGTAATTAGTATTGTTAATACCATTAATTTTAATTTTAGTTTTCTAAAATTAATCACTGACCTTCTTGGGAAGGCTTAAAAGACAAAAGAGGGGGGGGGGATATCGTTGCAAAAAGTCTTGACTTCGCGATTATTTTCGTGCAGTGCAGTACGTCTTTTCTGGGTTTGCGATTTCCTAATAATTTCGGGTAACCCGGATTTCGATTAACTCGAGTTCAGTTCACCGGGGTTTTATGGTATTTGTGATTTCACCTAATGATATTTTCGCTGTTTCAAAAAGCTTTATTGCTATATAGACTATAAATAAAAGAATGGTTGTTAACCTAAAGGATGGGCGTATTTAGCAAAAAAAAAAAAAAATGCTAAATCACCGTGAGGGTGGCAGAAAAATTAAGGTTTTCATGTAGATTCCTAGAGATCTAAATTTTATATGGCCGATATAATATTTTTTACTGTTAATTAATATACTAAACTTCACATTTTTGTACTTAAATAGAAAGCAAATTTTTGTTTTCATATTTTCTAAATAAAATTGAAAATGTACGTTTTGAAAAAAATTCAAATTTTATGCCCATTCAGGAAAACCTAAATATTTTTCAATTTGTCTAAAACATTTTTTTGGTAAATATGGACCATAGTGGTAACTTTTATAGACTTAAATTTGAATTTCAAAAAATCGTTCTTCGTGATACACCTAATAAACAACATGTAAACTGGTAAAGGAAAACAAATTCAGTTTCAGGCTTTTAATGATAGTAACGTGTTTTCTCTTAAACGCATACTTCTTTTTTTGCTAAAAGTATTTTCTGAATATTCACATTTTTGCCTAGCATTTGTAGCAAAACAAATTTTCGTTATTCAAATAAATTGCAAATAAAATTGTACCGTACGTGTTTTTACTAGGAAAATAAACACTCAGTGCGTAAAGAAATCAAGTCTGAAAGCAAAAGCAATTACTAAAGATTTATTAAGTTAATTTAATTTTGGCTGCTTCTACAAACATTTAGTTAATTTCTTATAATGTACTGAAATATTAAATGAAGAACAGACGCCAGCGTCGAAATAAAAACTGGCCGCTCTAAATTTATATTAAGGTATGCAATTTGAATTACTGCTTTCGGAGAGTAGGTCGTCTTAATGCGGTATTAGGAAACAAGGACTGATGGCAGACGGTTATTTTGGACTAATGGAATTTGCATTAGTCCTGGAAGGTAATTTTACCTTTAGTGAGCCAACCAGAATTAGGACCAAAAGAATCATTTCATCACTGATTGCAAAATCAATTATCTATATTTAAACAGCAATCAGGTTGAATGCTGACGGAGAAAAAAAATGGGTGAGTATAGAATAATAATAATTTATCCGACACAAAATTAAAAGCAATTTTCAACTATTTGTTAATTTATGGATTGATTAACAGTGAGTCTAAAGATAACTTATATTTAAAGGGAAAAAATTTTTTCCTGGCTGCTGTCTTTATTGATTGTGATGAAAAGGTATATTATTTATCTGACAAAATGCGATTTCTTCGTTTTAATTGTTTTACATTAAGCGGTTCTAAAATATTAATCCTGCATATAAAACAGTGTGAACTAAACAGAAATTAGGACCAAGGAATCATTTCATCACTGATTGTAAAATCAATTATCAATTACTTTTAAACGGCAACAGGTTAATGCTGACAGAGGAAAAAAACTGTTGAGTATGAATAATAATAAAATTTATCCTCGACACAAAATTAAAACAATTTTCAACTATTTGTTAATTTATGGATTGATTAACAGTGAGTCTAAATATAATTTATATTTAAAGGGGAAAATTTCTTTTCTAGCTGCTGTCTTTATTGATTGTGATGAAAAGTCTATTATTTTATACCGACAAAATTCAATTTCTTTTTTTCACTGATTACATTAAACAGTTCAAAGATATTAAACCTGCATATAAAACAGTGAAGATTCTAAAGCTTCATCCACAGTACTGATTTATATTTTAAAGTAAGTTATGCATTATTATGCTTTTTCGGAATCTACCAACATGTTCGAGGATGAATAAGTAACTGTAAATATAAAATAAATGCATTTAATACCAGATTAAAATAGGCATTTAATTATCAAAATTTTCTTTTTGAAGCTATTCCAAGATATATACTAATATTTCACCAATTTTTAGTACGGATAATCGTTTCCAAATTATTGACATTAAAATTATATATCTTGACAATTATATGGAACTGTTATTCTTGGCCTATCACACTGTTTTTCCACAGCTAAGCAGTTAACCGCTTTATTATCATGAGATAAATTTTATTCGACATTTTCATTGGAAAAAGCGTCAAAGCGGTTTTTAGTTACAGGATATTTAATGTGAGAATATCTTCCCACCAATTCAGAAATTTTTTTCAACGCAGTTTTTAAGGTTGGCGTAAGTTCTCACAAATTTTTAGATAAACAAAAACCTGTATATTCCAATTTCTGATCTCAAACCATATCGAGTGTCTTGACTCAGTAATGTATTAATTAATAAAAATAATAGGAAAAAATAATGTCATCCCATAAGCTAAATGAATTTATTTTCTTAAAATTAATCTAATCCTAAGTTATTTTATTTATACCACTATTAGAAAAATGGCCTTATAAAGGGTTAAAGTGACAGAATTGATTTCCATGAAATTGTGAAAAAAGAAATTCTTCTCGTCAGATTAAATACTATGATAAAGTCTATTGCCCAAAATAAAAAGCGAATTGAATAATGGAAATGAGGATAATATCATATGTAACTATAGAAAGTTACAATCAGCAACGAATTAGTCTCTGTGTTCTAAGAGCTCAAATAGCAATTTCACAATATCACAAAAATGCCTATTTGAGACATTGTTTGATATATTTTGTGAAAGAGGATTTAGGTTAGCTATTGAATGGAATCAATTTCAAAATTCAAACAAAGAACTGAACAAAAACAGGCAGGGCAATATTAGAGTATAAATAGACTTGAACGTAAACTCTCATTCGCAGAAATAAAAGGAGTGAATAAAATTACCTCATTTCCTACATTGATTCTAATTACAATGAAACCTCGATTAACCGTCAGTTGTTATCCGTCATCCTCTAAAACAAAAAGTAACGTGGGTTTACAGTTTACTATACATTTCTGTACATCACTGCTGCGCAGAGACAACTGGGACAACGGAGAACTGAGCCACCGGTACCATATTATAGTGCCTAGGATCTCAAATAAGCAGGTAGGATGGAATAGAAAAGAGCTAATGTTCGTTACAGGACACGGTCCCTTCCCCTTCATACCTTCATCCTTTAACCTTCAATATATGACGAACTGCTCGTGCGGAGAAAAGAGGGATCCAATGCACTATGCCACAAATGTCGTTTCCGGACATTTCAAACTCCTAGTGTCATTTAAATTACAGTGGTTGAAAAACATTCTCACGAATAACTTGTCAAGAACCCGACTTAGACTCTTCGTGCGCTTCATATGTGGTGAAAACAATCTCATTGTAGAGGGGAATAGAATCATTGGGCCGTTTTTTTCCTCTGCGTATGTTTTATTTTTTTCCGTATTGTTTTGTTTTCTATGTTGTCATGTTTGTTTCTTTGTCAGGTGCTCTCTTTTTTTCATTATTGTTTGTTGTTTTCCCTGTTATATATTTTTGTCTTTTCTAAAAAAGATAAATTCCCTCCATCATCAAACCGGAAAAGAGCCAGATGGCTCCTAACTCAGGGGATAAGGTGCTGTAATGTAATGTACATCACTTCTTTTAACTTGAAGTTTATATTGATCGTTTTTTAAAATTAAATACAACTTGTCTGTATTTTCACATTTGAAGGATTTTTTGTTTTCATTTCTATTAAAGCAGCAATGAAAATCATTAATTTTCATATTATTAGATTTCCCTGTTATCGATCACAACCATGGTCCCAGAGTGACGGTTAATCTCGAGTTCTAATACTCATTTACTTCTTGTAAGAAATGGATGTAAATGAAAAATATCGTTGAGTAATATTTATTAAGATAAAATATGAAGAGTTTTTTAGTAATAATGCTTTTAAATAACATTTTTCAATGTTTATTTAGAAAGGAAAACGACTGCCATTTTCCTAGAATTACACAACTTCTGCTAAAAATTAAAGAAAAAAATAATTTGAACATTTTACTGTATCTTATTAATCGCATACCTAATACTAAGGCTGCTACTATAATCTGTGGAATTATGAATCATTATGTACAGTATAAATGTAAATGCATACACACGTGAGTTTAATATTCGGTTCTTTAAATCTATACAGTTCATTAAAAGTTTCATTAGGAGTTTCTTTGTTTTTTTATCTCTTGAAAACTGTGTTCACTGTGTATTAGAAAACGTTTTTACAACAGTTTAAAACAAGGGCTGCATTTTTCACGTTACAATGGAACGACAATGTTTTGTCACACAACGTGAAGAAGTAAGATACATGAAATAAGTTTTCTTTTCAAATTTAGCAGCAGTAGGGGAACTCTTGGAAAGATTCAGCGTTTTCCTTTTTCTAAAAAAAGGTTCAGAAAAAATGCAGTTTCAAACATTATTAGCTAGAAAACTTTTTTAATGTTTCCAAATGCTTGATTGTTTTTCTTAAGGGTCATTTTAGGTGTGAATTTATATAGAAATAAACTTTCATGAACAAATTAGAAATAAAAATTTCTAAGAACTCAAATTAAGTAATATTTTTATTTAATTTCAAAATTAATTTAATTTCAAGATTTAATCTCAAGAATTTAATTTAATTTCAAAGATTTGAATCTCAATATTTAATTTAATTTCAGATTGGTAATCTCAAGGAATTTTAATTTAATTTCAAATTTAACTCAATGGAATTTCAATTTAATTTCAAGAATTTAATCTCAGAATTTAATTTAATTTCAAAATTTAATTTAAATTCATTTCAGAGAGAGATTAATTCAGAAATGAACGAAAGCTTCAGTTCAACTACTTCTTTAACTTACACCTTTCCGGATGAAATAAATTTGTGATTGATGCCAAATTTCCTCTGAGAATATGTTTTATTGATCCAAAATGTGTGTACACATATATGTTGAAAATGTTTTAAATTGCACTAATGAAAGGAAACTCAATCCAATAATTTAGTAATTTTTTTTAAATAGTAAAATTAAAGGGTGGTTTTCTGTAATTATTTGCCTTTAAAGAATGTGGAGGAAGTATAAGTTATCAAATTTTAATAATAACTTAATTTAGATAAAATGTCATAACATTATGTTCCAGGGAATGATGACAAACACTTCAATAATCCCCTACAAAAAACTCAATTTTAGCTATATATCTAATTTTAATCAACAATTAAAAATATAATAAATGCAAAGAACTATGGAAGAAGAACATATCATATAACCTGATTAAATTAAGACTATAAATATAAATTGAAAAAAAGACAATCCAGGATAAGGGTTTTCAACAATTAAAAGTTGTTAGCTCAGTTATTACCAAGGCAATACCAATATTACTCACAGTTAACTCCAAAGGCAAGTCCTTGACTATTTACTCACTTTGACTATTCTGTAATATACAGAAGTGCAAGTAAAGGGCTGTACATAAATTCAAAATTAACCTTTTAATTTGACCAAGATATATACAATTTGTTTTGAAATTACATTTGATTCTTCTATAACGTTATATGAAAGAATGGAAGGATTACTTGTGATAGCCAGTTCACTCCCTATTTGAAGGCAAAATATCATTGCAAGATAAGTTATTGCAATAAATGACAACTTTTATTAGAGCATAATTTATTGTCAATTATTGAATTTGGAGTTTATATTGTAACCATCATTGAAAAAACACTAATTTAAAATGTATTTGTTTAAAAATTATATGGTTTTTTTGGAGATTATTTTTATGAAAACTATAGCATAGAATATTAAAGCTGCCTTTTATATGATTTCACTATTATTTTTTATAAAAAAGCTACAACACTACATTGAAAATAAATGAAACTTTTTAAACTATAAAGTAAGTTCTTATTTCTTCTAGTATATATTTCTAATATATACGAGCAATTTTACCACTGAGGAGATGGTTGTCATGTTTGACTGCATGAAGAATGCAGCAAAAAAATAAGATGTAAGGATTTAAGAACGACACAATCATGCTTGACAAAATACAATTTGTATTTTTATTAATCCTTCAACTTAAAAGTTTTGATTCAGAACATTAAAAATTAAGTTATCTTGTTAACTGTCAAATCAAAATTGTTAATCAGAAGGTATTGAGACTGCTAAAGTTATCTTAAATAATAGTAGATTTAAAATTCAACAAACATAAAGCAGTTTCAGTAATAACTAAAATCCACTCATATATAGCTCCACAAATACGATTCTCATGAAAACCACCGAAAAGTAATAAGATGAACAAGCATGACATTGTTAGTCTGTATTTCTAAATTACGTTAGAAAAATTAGGAAATGTTCATTTCATGAAATAAAAAGAGTAACAGTAACTCACCTTAATATTGGATTACCGCAAGGCATGACTTTTTTGGGGCGAAGACATAATAAAATTTTAACATCAACAGCTACATTTAATCTTCATTTCTGAACCATACTTTGAGTTTTCTTTGTCAAGTTCTATACGCACACCCAATGCATTAGTTTATTGAAAATTGCGCATGACTAAATACTTTAAAAGTCATTTGAATTATGTTGCTGCAGTCTTCAGAACACGTTTTCCTCAAATAGTTCACTCGCGGATAAAAATATCTAATGGATATCTCGAAAATTAAAATTGGATATATCTCATTTCAAGATACCTGGACCAGATTAATACCATTTTAATAATAAAGATGTACTACCTATTCATTAATCACAAACCGTATGTTTTAATTATACAGACTTCCAGCACTATGTAGAAGCAGTTGATTTTGATTAAATGGTGATGCCGCGAGCACTGGAAGAACAAGGCAGAGTGATTGCAAACCTGGGTATGTATGTTGATGTGTTCGATCCACATCGAAGTAAACTTGACATCTTACAAAGTGATGAAACACAGAAGATATCGACCCTCGGTGACTGCAGACAGCCTTCGACTCGATCCATCAGGTTTTTTGACGGGGGAGGTGTGAGTTTGGTTTGACTGGTGGTCATGTTTGGATGGATTGATGAGAATTTTTGGGAAAATCTATTGAGTGTTGGGTGCTTGATCTTGCAAAACTCTACACATTGAAGATTTGCATCATCCGGGCTAATGTTTTGATTGTTTCAGAAATGGCAGATCCAGGTAAAACTATTGCAACCGGATTTCGCTCATCTCAGTATTTAGGCGTCCTTGGTATTATTTTTCACTTTCAGCATAAACGCATGGTTTTAAAAATATCACTAATAGAGTTTAGTTTCTGGAAATAACTTGCTTATGCGAGAAGAAGAAAATATAACCGTTGAAACATCGTATTGCTACAATGGATATAAATCCAAATAAATTTTGTCACTTTGAGAATATATTACTAGAGGCCCTTCACAGACATAATTTATTCTTAGAGTCTTTAGGCAAGATTTTATATGATTTCACTTTATCATGACGTATAATAGAAAAAATATAAATTTGAATTAAAGAAAAGATAAAGAGAGAAAATATAATAATAAGAAAATAATGTGCGTTTTTGCAGCCAAACCTGTGCAAAAAAAGTATTGCTTCAACAAAATTTTTTTTAAAGATAGCTGTAAAAAACTATAGTATAAAATATGCAAAGTTCTCCAAAAATGAACATTAAGCAAAATTAGAAATTACTCAATTGGAAAGGAACTAGAATGGCGCACTAATCGGAACCACACGCCATTGAGTAGTTCTAAATGGAATTTTCGTAAAGAAAAGGAATGACAAAAGTCTAAATTTAATCTTTCTGTGGATCACGGTATTCAGCCATATCATATTATCATTGACGTCATATTCTTTGATTACAAAGCAGCAAATTTATTAAACAATAAATAACGTAAATAAAATGGGACCTTACTGTGACCATGGTGTGAACTTATAATACTTTTATGCCACGCGTAAATCTTACCGAATTATTTTAAACTGGAGTGGACTAGTAAATAAAAGCATTTTTCATAACAGTCTAAAATTTTTATAGACATTCTGAGATGAGACAGGAAATCCAAAAAAAAATTAAAGAGATTGAGTGTTAAAAGTGTAGATTTTCAGCGAGCTTATTGGTATGTAATGTCATTCTCCTTGCTGGTTCCAATTTTTGTAGATGTACGATGTATGACCATGCCATGTACTTATATAAGATTAAAAGAATTCAATGTATGTAATTTTTGATGTGGTGTTATAAATTTAAATTAATGTACCATTGTATAAAGGCTAACTTGAATGAATGAGATAATTTTTTAGGGACATTTCTAATGTCTTCAGGATGGAAAGTTCTAAAACACTTATCGTTAAAAGGTTTTGATCTGTAAAAATAACTCTTGAGACACAAGTGTCAGAATTATCAAACAATCTGCCAGTGAAAATATGAATAGCAGGCAGTTTTAGTAATGATCTAGTCCTCAGATACATTGATCCAGATTGTATAATATTTTTTGGTATATCACTGCGAAATGTGTATCAAAGCAAGTACATTTTGCGAAATGTCAGTTAAAATGGTTTAAGATTTTTTTTAAAAAATCAATCTTTGCATTTTTTCTTAGTAAAATGATTCTAATTCTTTAAAAACTTTTCTATGCTCAATTTAATGTTCTTCTTCTTTTCAGAAATAGAGAGAATGGTTAAGTGATAGTGTTTTGATCAATAAAGGGACTAAAGTGTACACAGAAAAAAAATGTTTATGTAAATCTGAGAAAGTTTCTATTTCTGACGGATCCATTGTTTTATCAATAGATTTATTACTGAGGTATCTTTTTTAGAAGAAAAAGTCAGAATTACTTTTATTATTGGCAATTGTTTTACTACTAACAATTCTCATGATTCTCATTGGAATACAAAGACATACAATGTAAGCTAAAATATTCATATTTCCTAAAGAGTAACAAAATATACTTTGGCTTAAATTTAGGTGGGTTACTTATGAAAACGAAACAGAAGGTTATGAATTTCTCAAGAAGTGATAAGTCGATAATAATAGAAAGAGTACATCATAGCTGAACACTATTTCATTATTATATAGTCCCTAGGGATAAAAACATTTATTTTCACTAAACACATTTGTCTTTAGGTATGCCCAGACAGGTTTTATAGTAAAAAGAAAATCGCTGAAGAGATGCTGTAAGAAAGATCTGCAACAACATATTTATAGATGGCAGGTATTATTTATTATTTTACTCTCGGAGCCTACATCAGTTCGATCGTCAAGGTTGCGGGAAACCATGAAGTGTTTATGCGAGAAAGCCTACAAACTCCGATGAAAAAATAGTCTAGGACAAATTCTTTGACATATCAACCCTTTCCCATGGGATAATGCTGTAAAGCACACTACAGGATGCAGGATTTTCCTGGTGTAATCTCTAGTTAAATGTCAACTGAACCATATTTTTGAAAAGCTGTAAAGATATTTTAACACTTTGGAAATTTCCGAAGAACTCCTTTTATAAAACACAAGAAGCTTTTTTCAGCAACTTCTGAAAATTGATTTTTCATTGAAAAAGCCAGGTGAAATAATATATCCATCAGGTATATTTAATCTGAATAAAAAATGGGTGTAGATAACTATAATCCAAGCATGCCAAATTCATGCTAAGATGTCAAGTTTAACAAGGAACAACTTTTTAAGCTTTGGCGAAAGAACTTAAGTAGATTTGTTATGCAAAAGAGAGTGCAATAGAATGTACTTAATGAGAATTATCAATGCTTTCTTTTATGACATCGATCTCTTCACTTTCTATTCAATTTTCTTACCTCAGAGAAAATCTTATTTGATATGATTACTATAAAACCAACCAAACGTGACTGTCATAGATTATGGAAATATTTACAGGAGGGTTATTTTCTTTCTCATATCTGATGTACCTAAACATTGAAATAATGAAAATTTTTCAGTATTTACAGATGTGTGTGCTAAATATTTGTAATACTCAGGCATCCCTAGTTTCACAGAATTTTCTTACAAATCAAAACCATAGAAGGAATCTAGATTATCTCCATTCCATAAGATTAGAAACCGATTCTGTGATTATAGAAAAGAAGACGAAGAAACAAGAAAACAATCTCGTCCAATATTTAAAATCTCAGAACTTTACTTTTTGCAAGTATTTTACTAAATTCAAGGTTACTGACCGTAAATTGTACAGGTGTCTTTTATCCAAATGATGTTGTTTTCAAATAAATTTGATTTGTTCTTGTTGTCACTGTATCGTTGTAAATCTTCAATTGCTTTTCCCAAGATCTATACATTTAATGCTTACTCTTGGTCACATATTTATGAAATTGTCAGATATTTTATGCTGCAGTTTCCAGTTAGTAAACTATACTCATTGTTTTTCTTATGTAAACCATGAAGGACTACATAATCAAAGGGCTGAGTGTCTTGATTTTTCATATTTTAAACTAATGTATTTTTTTCTCAAGTCAAACATTTTTAAGAGACTTGTAGCTAGGATATCCATGATGTATCTCGGTATATGGGTAATTAGCTAAATATCAGCTTTACATCATTTAAGATAGCTGAGAAGTGTAGATGATTTATATAAAGTCTCGAGATCATATAAAAGCTAATCATTTTTTTGTAGGTTTCAACACATTTCCAAGTTGATTAACATTGTATAGTTATGGAATAGGGCAATGAATTTTTTGGATTGCTGGAGAGTATTACAAGAAACCATTGTTTCCCAGATCAATTGGAAAGAGGTTCCATTTTTGCTGAAGTCAGTTCACCATTGTTTTATTGAATTTTTTCCAAGTTTATAACACAATTAAAATATCTTATCCTGTAGTAGGACATGACATTGTACAAGTTCCTCAAAAAATGCCAATATCTCTGCTGTAAGTTCAGAGAAACACAATCAATCAACTTCTTTATGAATAAATCTTAAAAATAAAATACTCTAGAATTAAAAGATTCACTGGGAACATCACGCAAAATAGAGAGTTTAGATACAAAGAGAACTAGCAAACTGTTAAAAGGTGCTACCCTTTTTTCATGGAAATAGGTGAGAAATGGAAAATCTGTCTCTGGTGAGGGAAAATAGCATTTTCTGAGAGCAAGTGCATTTTAACATAAAGATAATAGAGCCTGTCTTTCATTTTGACTTTGAATGTCAATTATATTTGTAGTTAAGTGTAATTAATTTTTTTCTGACCAGGGGATTTCTTTGCATCGAAAGAGCGTTTCTTTGCATCATGCACATTTGTGAAAACAGCAACCGATTGGTTTTAATTATTTTTTGTAGTAAACAATAATTAAGAACAATGTTGCGTAAGGTTTAGATATTAGGGCGTGTATAAAGGAGTTAGGGGACTCTTAATATTAAATGGTTATCTCAGAGACGCTTAGAACTTGATTTACGATTTCCACAAGTTTAGATATATTTTTAAAGGGGCGAAACCTTTTTGAGTCCCGAAGTGACAGTTTGTTACATTCATATATTTGTTTCATTCATATAAATAAACTGAAAATCCCTCGTTTTTCAATGAGAAAGGAAAGAGCCGTTGCAATGTGTCGTCAATTCGAGTGACTTCGGTTTTCTTGTCAATAGTATTTAGAGTGAGTATTCGCACATTATCATAAGTTTTAGAAACATCAGCCTTTTTTAAATAAGAGCTGATTGGTTGTGCGTATTAAGTTCCATTCGCTGTTTCATCTTCATTATGAATCCCCATTGGCTGCTTTTCTGTCTTTTCAATCCTCTTGAAAACTCATATATATATATATATATATATAAGTGACTTTCAATTTATACTTTCACTGTGATTCTGCTTTTTCATGATGATGACATACTGTCAAATAAAACTGCTTTATCAGATCAAGAACTCTGACTCTTTTTTAACACATGCATTTTCCACCTCATGAAGTGGTTATAAATCTAACAAGTATAGATCTTAAAATGATAATAAACGTTTATCTTACTATGAAGAGTGTCGAGTAATAAGATAAGATATATATAACTACTCAGCAATGAATTGGATAAAAGGATTTCTAAACGCCATCTAGATTTGACCGAAAGAAATGACGTAGTATTGAAACTTATAATTTGAAGTCAATTATGGAAATTTTATTTTCTTGTGTATGTCCACCCAGGTTTTCAAAAATACAAATCTAGAATTGCCCAAGAGAATTTGTTTTTAAATACACTGAAAAAAAAGTTGAATTACTTAAGTATCCCCACCTATTGAGGTAACTGCCAAAATTTCGAAAACTCATAGTTATGTATTAAATCACTGTATGATCAAATTTGCTGCAAAAGCACGTTCTTTATAATATCTCTTAATGAGAAAAAAAATTAGAAAAGCATTTCTTTTAGCGGAATACATGTAATTAATCTCAAATGTCGGAAGTCACTGAAAATCGAGTGCAAAGTTACCCGTTTTACGTGAAGTCTTCACAAGCTACTACCGTAAATAAGACCTGGCCCTCAAAAAAAATTTTTTTTGCAGGAACCACCTATCCCTCTAGGGAATGTTAGTTGATGTACTAGATAGATATATATTTAACTATGTTCCGTATACTGAAATAAATCCGTTATCTGAGTATTTATGCTAAATTAATGTATCAAGGTGGCCATATATAGCAAAAGAAATTTACTGCAAAAATTAAACACCAAAATTAATCTTTCTAACTACTGCGTCTTTGTGTCGATCGCGTTTCAGAGACAGGCTGTGAGGCAGACTTCCCCAAATGTTTTTTTGGATTCGAGAGTCTAAAATAGTGAAGATTTATAAAAATTTCGGGATCGAATTTTGACTTGTAATACTGCTATCTTCTATGTGATTATTATACGTGATTACAATAGCTAATACTGCTTACGTTTAACCCTTATAAAAAGTTTTTAAATGAAGATTTAAAATTGATATTTCAGTTGTCTGTTCCAAATAAAGGCTAGGCTGCTGTCAAGTCGTGAAGAGATTTCTGTGTAATGGCGAAGCTACAGATACTTGGAATACTACTTCTTTTCTCTAATTTACCATTCCCTACGACATTGTTTTCAGAGATTAGCAATCGAAATGGAAACCGAAAGACGATTCATTTGAAAAAACGAATTAGTTTCAGGGATTTGGAGATCA
Source organism: Araneus ventricosus (assembly GCA_013235015.1). Lineage (NCBI taxonomy): Eukaryota > Metazoa > Arthropoda > Arachnida > Araneae > Araneidae > Araneus > Araneus ventricosus. The sequence goes on along the minus strand of BGPR01014071.1, from coordinate 8,391 downwards.
GTACAGCAGAAGTCAGGGGAACTTTAGCGGTGAAACTTGGCTGCCACAGTTTTGAAATAAGAGGATGGTATGGTCCATATCTAGACATCTTACACAATTTACTACTGGACCATGGTGAAATTCTCCCCACCCAAAAATATGGGGAAGTGTTAAAGTTAATATTTTCATGGAGTAGTGTCAGAGTTCGATGGAGTTTTCACCTTCCTTATGAGCAACTAACCTAAAATGAAGTTTATTATAGATGACGGAGGTTCTCATTGTCGGTTTTCTGGAACCTTGTGCTTGGATCACCATTTCGATCCTAGTTTAAGAATTCAAGTTCTATAGTTTGCAGATTTACAGATCACAGTGTATCACGCACCAATCTTGATGTTATTTCACAAATCTATTGGTTCTGAATAATTTGTTTTTTAAACACCTTGTGATCCGTATGATGAAAATATACTAATACAAATACTTTTATTAGTTGACTGAAATGCAAATATTTTTATTTTAATTATTTTCTACTTTTTTAGCTTTAAATTCACTAATTAATGAATAAAATATTATTGGAACCTTGGAATCAATTTTTACTTTCTCGTCACAAGTAAAAGAGAAAGTATTGTAATGGTCAAAAAATTCGAACTCGAGATTTTGTATGAATCTTCACGTTTTAGACCTCTCTGAGTCGAAAAGGAAACATTCAATTTTGGAATTATGTCTGTCTGTGTACCTGCGAACACGATAACTAAAAAACCATTAAAGCTACAGGATTGAAATTTGGTATGTGATCTTTACACATAATTTGTAGGTTTCCATCAAATTTTGGACAAAATCCGTCCACGGGAAGTCTGTCTGTCCGTGTTCATGTGAACACAACAGTTCAAAAACTAAAATAACTAGATAGATAAAATTTGGTACACAGTTTTATCATCAGGAATGTATATCTGTATCGAATTTTGAACTAAATCCGTCAAAGGGCTGACTTCTGTGGGTCTGTATAATCTCATGCGTCTAAACGCTATAACTCCTACACGCAATGATTTAGATAAATGAAATTTGATATGCGGTCTTCTAACCTTGATTGTAGACTTGCGTCCAACTTTGGTTTCAATCAGTTTAAAAAAGCCATTCAAATTGCATATTGCTATTATGTTGGAGCAGTTTACTGCTGCTTGGCGATAGTAAGCTGCGGTCAAGCGGTTGTTTACAGTAAGGTTTCTTTTCGCTTTGGCGCATTCTACGAAGGCCAAGAAGTGATCAAACCACATCAGGCGTGAAAGGAGCATCAGGAAGTGTATAGCCCTAAAAGTGGATTTCGGATGAAACGCCTGGTGTAGGATGCTGGCAGTAAGTGAGTGATATCTTTAATAAAATCTTATATTCCGAAACGTTCCATAAAAGTCTTGGTACCTTAGGCGTTACCGAGAGTCTGTCATTTTTATTCGGAGAGCAAGGAATGACACCTTTGCTATGGAGTATACGAAAAATTTAGGGAGTTTATTCACTCCACGCTGGTTTCCAACTTCACTACCAGGTGGAACACTTTCGGCATGAAGCCAAAATTTAATAAAATTAATCTATTGATCGATAATAAAATTCAAAATATTAAATTGAGTGTATTGCCATCGATTATTGCCACATAATTGTCAAAATCTAAAACTCTAATGACGATTAAGAAATGAATATGAAAAAATCGGTGATCAAAATCCAAGCTTTACAGACATGAAATAGCTGAAATTAAATAAAAGTATATAAAGCCATTAATTGATCCCAGCATGCATGCTCACGAGTTATTTGGGTGTGGATATAGCAGCTGATAGATTATCCATGATGATTCATTGAACAATGACGCATTTTCCCAAGCGTTTTATACTTCAGGAACAACATACAGTACAACTCTGAATTCAACTACTTTAACGATCAAATGAAGTGCATTCGAGGCACCAGAATATATGTTTCACTAACCATCCAATCTTTGGTCATATATAGAAAGAAGCTTGAAAAAGGGTTACACAGGTTATTATGAACTTCCTTTGTCTATATAACCCAAAATGCCACAGTACGTATGTATGAATTTTAAAGTAGAAAATCTTCCAAAAATTATAAACTTTGAGGCTTAGTTTAAATCAAATAAGAGAATTGTTCTCCCTTTAAGACATGATATGAGAATAAAAATCTATACTAAAATATCATGAAAACACTTGTTCCTAAGTAAATCCAGGTAAAAGAAGATAGAATCTCCACAAGAAATTTCAAATTATTTAATAAAATGAGGTACTTCCCCAGCAAGATAAAACCCAAAATAAACTCCTGCTTAGTAAATAAAACTGCTAGATCTCATCATGTGAATACCCTTCTCTATAGATTAACCTCTTAAGGATCGCATTTTTTTGCTATCCTAATAGAATGACTTCTCCCTGTTTTTTTTGAAGGGGTTGTCGTTTTCATTTCCTCTAAGAGGCATAGAATACTTGAAGTGTATGGTTCTAGGTAATTTTATGCCAAATTATAAAACTAATTAATGATTCAATTTTAGTTTAAAAAACCTAAAATTCGATAATTCGTGCACATCCAATATGTGGGCGCGAGGCTAGGGTCTATTCTGTGGTTGGGGGTCTATTCCGATTTGGGTTGGGAGTTGGGTTTGGGTTTCCGTTGTTAACGTGCGGAACCCAGCCCAACTCCCAGCCAACCAAGGGGGGGGGTACCAGAATAGACCCTTAAGGGGTTAATATCAAAAACATGCCGTCTTCACTTCAGCTGTTGTGAGAGGTCGCGTACCTTCATTACCAAATTCCCCAACTGAGGGAATCCAATATCAAGAGCTAACGCTGATTTAGAGACCAATTAGCAAGGTGGATGGAAAAATATCACTAAAATCCTCCAAGTGTTTCTTAGTATTTTATCTTTCTTTTTTGAATATCATTTTTAAAATCTGCGTTTGGGATAGGATCTTGTTTAAAGTATATATTCATGAAAACCCAAAATCCTCATCATATACATGCCTAATTCATCTTAAACATGCACTTAGACAGTCGCATATTCAGTCTCTTCCTTTGTCATTGATGAAAAATCGAGCTAAAGAGATAGCCAAGTGAAGAGCATGAAAATTACGAAATTCTAAGATGGTTGTAGTATATATATCTATAAATATCTTTGTATAAAATGTATTGGTAGAAGTGGAATGATTCGTGTTTGTCAGTCACCTATTTTTTTGCTAATTAATTCGTTGTACAATGCTTTCATCACTTTTTTGCCTTACCACTGCGTATTTTGAATAATAACTTTTTAATTTATGAAATTTATTACTACGATGTATTATGCGATATGATAGAGAATGAAAAATAAACTCGCAATGTAATAATATGATTCAACGCGCAAATCTTTTTTTTTCCAGGAACAACCGCGTATCAAGTACAAACGACAATAATTATTGTCTTGTTTTCTACTTGAAAACAATTAAAGCAGTATTCATGGTCTGGGTTACTATCACTTTCATCGAACTTCATAGCTTCAGTTTAAAGTTTATTTATTTTTTTCATAGTATTATTTTATAATTTTTTTTTTTTTGTTTAAGAAATTTTCCTATATAAAGTCATGTTTTATGTTTATGTGATCGTAGAGAATCCTTGCCCATTATATTTAATGAAATAACCTCCAAACGCGAGACGAAGGTTTTATCTAAATTATTCACTTCCATCTATTTTCCTTAGATAGATTTTCTTCTTTCTGTAGAAACCAACTTCCCGCCCAGGAGAATCAGTTTGTTATTCAGAAGGGTTGATATGAAAGAGTACTTGAATGGAACTTCTTTCCTCCACAAGAGATGCTATCGTGAGTAGGGAACTTTATACTTTTGTACGAACCTAGGCTATATAACTGCAAGAAAAGAAGATATGACAACTGCCAGTAATGGATTATCGGTTGTGATATCTAGTTTCCAGAAAATCAATGTGACTAATTAATAACAATTAAGAATCTTTCTTTAAAAATCTGAAAATTTATTTTAGAACAGTTCTCCAATAGGTAAACATTTTGATGTTTACCTATGCTGTAGAACTATCATCTCGATGTTTATTTATTTAAAAATAATTGGAAACTCTTTTACTTTTTAAATATAAAACATATCTGTCTTATACCTCCTTCTGAGTGTTAACTCCGTCTATATTTTTCGTAGTAATAAGATAACTTGAAATAATTTAGCCTTATTATTCCTAAAAACTAACTCATTTTCACATACTTTTTGTCATTTTAAATGAAATTATTTATAAGAAATGTGTGCTAAAATGTATGATGTTGGATTGCCATGTGACATCTTAAGAAAACTAAGACTTTATTTGCTTTTTTGTGAATAAAGAGTATTTAATTAAAATTAGGTTAAATAAAAATACTGGTTATTTAATTAAATATGGCGTGTGTTATAAAACCATGAAGTTTATTACTTTATAAGATTTATTAATTTTACAAATGGAGCGTTTTTAAAGTTTAGATTAGGAAGTTCTTGGAGTATTAATTGTTTTATTAATTTGAGCTAGTTTACATTTTTAAATGATGTACATGCAACTGTTATCAAGAAGATGAGATTTTAAATTTATATTTAAGATCATTTTTAATTTGCCCTAATTTTAAATATATGCTTTTTCAACATAGAGCGAAAAAAAAAAAAAACCCACAAGCCTTCATCAAATATAAAAAAAAATTACCACCTGCAAATCTTGACCTCTGAAACTGCTTTACATGGTCAACTGACATGCAGATTATTAATATCTGGTATACATCTCTTTTTTTATCAACAGTTTCATTCTCTTGTTCTTCAAGCGATAAAAGAACACAAGCTGGTTGCCTGGAGGTATAGCTGTCATACGATGCTTGCAGTCACGTTTTGCATTAAACCCAAAACAGACCTCCAGATTTTCTTTAAAGAAGCAGATTCCTGACGGAACTAAAGCAACATTTGAAGCAGTTATTACTGAATAGGTTCACCAAGGAAGACATTTTGTATCCGGGCAGTTTCTCCCAATGTCTACTTCGGCACTTTCATAGAAGGGTTTAGGTGGGTGTGGGCCGTGTGTTTTTCTGATATTCCACTGCTAGTGAAAATTTCCTCAGTACCAACAAACCATTTTATATTTCTGATAATACGACTTTCTGACAACACTTGGTCAAAAGCATCACATTGTTATTTATCAGAAATATGTCTATGCTGTTTGCTGCAACGCTGAGGCAAAATGGAATAAATTGAATAATCTCTTAATCGCAATAACTTGTACGATGATGCATAGTCATATCTGGCTTTGGGCTGCAGCAACTTGGAATTGCAATAATCCCTAGAAGGGAAAAGCAAAACTATCTCATCCCCACCCCGAAGGAGTTCACTTTCAGATTCTTATTATTCTACAAGCGGGTGTAGATTTTGATCCGACTCTAAGCCGTATTGTATGTGTTCTCTCATTTTATATATTTGTGGCGCAGTTGTGTTTGCGTGTATGTGTTAATAGATCATAAGATAAACTGGATATCTTCAATGAATTGGAATTTAAAACCACACACGCAAGAAACCACTACATGGGCCATAAAACTCAACGCATTCATTCACCTGAAGAGTGCACTAAATGTAGGCTTGACTTTCGCTTGGTGACATGTTTATTGTTTAATTACAAATTTATGTATTATTCATATAGAATTTTAGCCAAAACAAATGAAAAGAAAAATGTAAAATTTCCTCTCTACTGATATCTATGTCGATCAATTTTTTTATTGCTGGGATTGTAGAAGTTTTAGTGGTGTTTACGTTACGTATGCATCGGTTATTTACATATCCATATTAACTTTCATATACGAACATGGAAAATATTGCCTCATCAAATTTTGAATGATTTACTTGTTACTTGATGACTTACAAAGTTACTAGTCGCCTTTTTGTTATCTGCATAAATATTTATGTTTAATCCATTCCTAGTTGATTGCTAGTTCTTTTCTTCTAGTAAAGGAATTGTAGTTGTTTGGCTTAATGTGTTTGTTTCAGAGAACCATATTATCAGATGTACTTTGTAGGTTCTTTCCTTATTAGCAGTGTTCTGAGAAGATATTTTGGCTAGCATTCATTTTTGTTTGAAAGCTAAAGTTTTGATTTCGTAATCTTACGATATAACATAAGTATTTACACATTACTAGCGATAGAAAGTGTAAATAAATCCATTGAAACACAGTAATGTGGTGATTACGCATATGTTTAGTGGAGTAGTTCAGAGCAGCTTTAAAGATGGAGCTGAACATACCGGAGGGTCATCAAGTCATGGATGAAAACAAAGGATATTGGCAGAACACATAATACTTTGCATCGCAAATAAAGTGGAAACACATAAGCTGACTATAGAGTACTACCAACCAAAATTTCTGGAGATCAGCAACCAACCACAGTAGCGCTTATTTTAGTCAGAAGTCAATGAAGTAAACTCAAGAAAGATCTATTTACCAATGAACAAGCGATCGAAAATCTGTTGGCATCTGGGTTCTTTCATGGTAGTAGTACTCTGAGGACGATGTACGACTGACATTCATTTTGTTTAGCTAAAGTTTTGATTTCGTAATCTTACGATATAACATAGGGATTATTTACACATTACTAACGATCAGTATGTAAAATAAATCATTGACTTACAGTAATGTGGTGATTACGCATATGTTTGTTTGAGTAGAGTAGTTCAGAAACGCTTGCAAAAAAAAAAGATGGAGCTGAACATACCAGGAGGGTCATCAAGAAGTCATGGATGAAAACAAAAGGGAATATTGTAGAACAACAATACTTTGCATCGCAAATAAAGTGGAAACACATAAGCTGACTATAAATTGCTACCAACCAAAATTTCTGGAGATCAACTTAACCAACCACAGTAGCGCTTATTTGGTCAGAAGTCAATGAAAGTAAATAAAGAAGAAAGATCTATTTACCAATGAACAAGCGGTATCGAAAATCTGTTATCTGGGTTCTTTCCTTAGTAGTAGTACTCTGAGACGATATTTTGACTGACATTCATTTTTGTTTGAAAGCTAAAGTTTTGATTTCGTAATCTTACGATATAACATAGGGATTATTTACACATTACTAACGATAGAAAGTATGTAAATAAATCCATTGACTTACGAAGTAATGTGGTGATTACGCATATGTTTAGTGGAGTAGTTCAGAGCAGCTTGCAGATGGAGCTGAACATACCGAGGAGGGTCATCAAGAAGTCATGGATGAAAACAAAGGGTATTGTAGAACAACAATACTTTTGCATCGCAAATAAATTGGAAACACATAAGCTGACTATAAATTGCTGTATTAAAATTTCTGGAGATCGAAGCAACCAACCACAGTGGCGCTTATTTGCTTAGGGATCAATGAAGAGAGTAAATAAAGAAGAAAGATCTATTCACCAATGAACAGAAGCGGTATCGAAAATCTGTTAAAAGGCGGAATACAGCGCAAACAAGAGATTTGACGCAGAGGGAGCATGAATAGCATGAAACCATAGCAGTCTATCACTCAGCTTACCTCAGTTACTTGCATATCATCCAATCAATGTCTTAGTCGCAGCCATTGTTGTGGATAAGGAATTGCATTTTTTAGATGGCGCTCTTTAGAGTAAGAACACCAACATCTTTAAGGAATATTCATCCCTTATTGCTTTTCATTTTGTTGCATAATTATATTTTTTCCCTTATATTTCCCCCTGCTATCATGTATCTTCTGTTCAATCCACGACTATCATGTTTTAGTCATTATAGAACCCCGAAGATAAGGGTCAAATTAAATATCTCTGCTCTAGCTTACATTAGTGAGAAATTTCAAAGATCATTTTTCTTTTGGAAGAAAATTAAATGAAGTAAATAAAACTCTAAAAGCAATTTAGAAACATAAAACATTAATAAAGTTTTTTATAAATATTATCTTCTTTTTTTACATCACAATGCCATGTTTAAAGATATATAATACATAATTTCCATTCAAAAAATTTTGTAAATATTCAGGATTATGCTCATCAAACAATCTTTATGAAATATTTTTCTGGAGGATTAAGAATATTTTCGCTGTAACTACTTTTTTCGAAAGAATTTAACAATGGTTTTCAACATCAGAAAATCTTTATTGACCTTGTTCACATACAAACTGGACCCCGTTTCTACACATGTTTATTTAACTTGACTTGTTTCATATTTGTAATGACGGAATTTTGGAATTGATTTACCACTCAATTCTGGTTGCCTAGAGTTTCAAAACTTTATACACTCGTATATCGTCGTTGCCGAAGCTTATATTTTAATAACCAAAATTGATTATCAATTAATCTATCAATTTAATTAATTTTACTCCACATGAATGGAGCCACCTGCAAAGAATTTAAGAAAAATTTATTTCTAGAT